>LDEV01002383.1:0-23513 GCA_001014755.1 Blastomyces silverae
GCCCCCATTACCACCACCACCACCACCACCCCCTCCATCCCCTGCGCGATAGTTGTAATCCGGTAACGGGGACGAGGCGATCTCATCCCTAATCCCAGGCAGGGTAGCGGCGATGTTTAGCGAGGAGGCAAGCGAGGAGGCATCCTCGAGGGCCTTGCCGGCATATATGAGGCGGAGGCGGTGTGTGGAGAGATCATGCGGGAGTCGCTGGCGAATGAGCTGTTTGAGGCCTGCAGCTGTCAGGTGGGCTGGGTCGGGGATTTCGAGGAGGACGTCTCGGATAGAGGCGGAGAAGCGGATTGTGAGGCTCAGGAGGGAGAGGTGGTCTGGCATTGTGGTTCGTTTCGTTGGGGGCGTTGTTTAATTTTTTTTCAATTTGGTGGTAATTTCTGATGCATTTGCGTTGGTGGAGCCATATTCTTTTCCTATTGATTCCTTGTTTTTCCTTTTTTCACTCCTAACCCCAGCGGTTCGTCATTATCGTGAAGTTGTACTCCGTAGATCGGTTCATCTAGATGAAGCACGCACTGGCTGAACATCCACGAGATCACGTGACCAAATACATCAACTTCGCGGGTGGCAAATAACTCGGCCAGATGCCTATTATACAGAGCAAGTTACTGAAATCAATATTTGTCGTGGTTCTAGTGATGTATCCATGGATAATTGAAAGCACGTATTATTTATCTACGCAACGTATTGTCCTTCCTCCCCTAGGCAGGGCGGAGAAATCAAATTGGCCTCTCGGCTAACGGAAGCTAGTGTGGCTCGGATGGTGCTCGAATGAAGAATTGTTCCACATTGGCTGTATATAAATATCACGAACAGCAACCATGTTAGTTTGGCTATCTATTCAATTAACAAATAAATAAAAAAGAAGGGGCGGGAGAGCGGAAGAGTTTCTCTAGAATGAGATGTGCAGGTAGTGGAGACGGGTATATTCAAAAAGTGCGAATATGTATAAACAAAAGTATCAAAGGCTATCATAAGACTTAAACAAGGAAGAAAGGATCCCAAATCCAATTTCCGGATATTAATCCACTCCGGAGATATATAACGCCCGTGCATGCACCTATAAAACAAAATTCCAATACGTAAGAGAAGAGAAATCTTTCTTTGCAACTAGCGTTTACACCATGAATGATTCACCGCAGCCGCATTCGTCCTCTGTCGCAACAACACTTGTCAGTAAAACGGTCCTATAACATACATGTTTGTATCGAAATTTGAGACGAAAAAGGAGCAAGAATACTTACTAATATTGGGATTCTTAAACACAAACCGGCTAGCCAGGCTGTCCTCCTGCCAGTCCATCTCGCTGCCAATTATACTGAACAAAGCCTTGCTGTCAACCAAGATCTTGACGCCGTCCTGCTCCACCACCTCATCAAATGGCGCGGCTTTATCCACGTATTCCAGATGGTAAGATAACCCTGAGCATCCTCTATTCTTTACGCCAACTCGAACTAGCTTCGGATCCGGCTGGTCGGTTAAGCGTCGTAAATGTACAATAGCTTCGGGAGTGATGTGCATGGCGGTTTTGCGAGCCTTCAGTCTGCTCACGCGGCGCGGTTTCTTGGGTGTTTCAGATTGCGCAGGCACTGCAGGAGTGGTGGTTGCGGTTGCGGAGGCGGAGGTGGATGGTGATGAGGGGGACGTTGGTTTGGACTTTTGGGTCTCAGTTTCAGAGGAACTGGTGGCACTGGACTCTTTGACGGATTCATCGCTCTTAGGTTTTTGTGGCTGTGGTTGGCTATTTGATTTTGATTGCCATTTGCTGAGCACAGGATTGTTGACATTGATTGAGGATTCAGAGACGCTGCCCGAATTCCGGGCGGGCGGGGGAAAAGATTCTGGAAGAGAGTAGGGTTGATAGGCGGTTGCGGTCTGTAATTTTCGTTTCGAGGAGTAATTGGATGAGCCGTGCGAGGAGAATGATCGGAGACTAAGAGGACATGCTCCTCGTCGAACCAACTTCGTGGTGACTGATCTGAGGAGGCCAGATGATGTCACTGGAGAGTGAACACTCGAACAGAACGACATGGTTGCAAGAGAAGACGAATTGGAAGTAATTTATATGGTATATACGGCCCCAAAAGGGTTGTTGGTACAAGAGTGTGAGCGAGGATGGAAAATGAGATCTGGTGCGTGGTAGAAATGTCCCCTTGGAGGTCAGCTTGTTGGGATGGGAAGGGGGATAACTTATAAATGCAAGGAACAAAATCGCATGGAAGGACTCGGCACAACACGGTCCGGGGGCGGGTGACTAATGATGTTCGGCCCCAAACCCACCAATCAGCATCGTTGGGTTTCAACGCATTCTGTGTGGTGGCTGGGGCATGTGGCGAGGTGCGGCTCAAACTGCGCTAGTTTATCGCGCGGCTAATGCTGACAAAGCGGATATTTTGAGGCTTGGGCATAACAACTCCGCGGTTGAGCGGGATGCATGTTTGGAAATCTTGAGAGTATCATATTCTGCTCCTGGGGACAATGAATGCCATTGGATTGCTTGGGTCTTATTCGTTCACCACTAGTAGACGTTGACTTTACACAACCGTCGGGCATCCTCTTCCCCCAAAAGTCATGGAAGCTTCTCCTCTGACGCAGCAATCCAGACCGGACACCTTCCAGCCAAAGATCGTCAAGCTATACGAGACTCTATTTCTTGTATGTTCCAGCTGTCATTCAAAGCCACTGTAGCCAAATCTGCTAACAAATGATTCACAGAATCCTGAATATGCGGAACCGTCAGAAGGTTTCTGGAGAGAGTTCTTTCTTCTCCCGCCAGAGAGGGTTCGCCTAAGCCAGATACTGGACGGTATCAGTCCTGATGACATCTTGCAAATCCACGTATGTGCTTATTTGTCTATTCACGTACATAGTTGTTGAGAACCCGACTAACATAATCCCTAGTTTCACACTCAACAGCTGTTCTCCAGGGCCGTAAAAGAGGCAGCTTCTGGAACATCTCCATCAAATCTACAGGCTCTAGAGGTTAGCACGGCTACATTCTGAATTTCCCACCTAAAAAGACTTACTGAGAGCTTCAAAAAACAGACCTTGACAACTTTCTTAGGTGGCGTCTTAACTAAGAAGTACACCAACCCGAGTTCTGATATCATCACTGTTCTCGCTGGCATTGACGAAGTCGACCATGTTATTGCCGACTTTGTCGCTGCCCTGGACGGTATCATACGTAATGGAGCCACCTGTATGATATTCCATACGAAAGACTCAATCATTATTCTTTATCATATAATCAGAACCTGGCTGATTTACCTCACGTTGAAATAGCCGAGATCCGTATAAAGGCTGTTGAAGCCGCAATATCAATGACCAGCGGCGGGTACAAAACAAGCCTTATATCCTATTTTATGCATAGGGATATTTTTCCAGCCCTGATGAAGGTTCGACAAAACTTCTTTATACACAGGCTCCCTATCTCCAAACCCATATACTAGTATACTGACTGCAGATTACTTATAGTTTGTCCATGATTCAGATACCCGCACTCAAATCTTTGAACCTTTTGTGCTTCTAGGTCTTCTATCAAACTACAACAAGTTTGAATTCCAGAACCCGTACCAGCTTCGACTTGATGACTTCGTAAATGAATCCACCATACAGAAAATAGTCAATGGAGCTGGCGCGACATGCACTGCTCTGCGGAACGGGTACGTTGCCGTCCAGAATGATCTTCCTGAGGGTTGGAACTTGAGTTCGACCCTGGCCTTCTTTGGTCTTGGGGTTCTGGCGCCTAGTCGCAGAGCTAAGACGCCGTTGACTCCAGAAGAGACTAAAGCACGCTTTGGAGCTCTGTAAGTGGATTCTTTTTTTTGGTTCCCCTACAATACGTACCAACGAGGACAAGGATTTTCTGACAAAAAGAAAAGTCCCTCCCCCGAAGCGACTATATTACTTGCGATATACGATTTCATCAATGCGAATAAGCTGTTTGGTTTCAGTTTTGTCTCATTCATGCCAGAAAAGCGCTCTGAAGAATCACCGTTTTCAAGTTTCCTCTCACTTACCTCGTATCTCCTCCAACATGCATATCGATCGCCGAGAGTTACTCTCTATGCGGAAACTAACCTGTTTTCACTTCGCATACTCGTGGAAGAGCCGTTTTTATGTAAACAGATCTGTAGCGAGGAGATGAAGCGCCCTGTACGGCTTTGTCGCCAACGAGCACCGTACCTTCCCTTGATACAGGGAGATAGGATCCTTGCAACAGTCATCTTCGATATCATGATAGATACTATTAACCATAACCTCCGCAGGGAACTCGATGTCGCCTTATATTGGTGCGTATCCCTTAAGTTCCAACCAACCTCGGATATTTAGCCACAACAAACAGTTATATACTAACTCATTGACTTGAACAGTCACACAATCTCCATCCTCCTCCGCCTCCTCACTTATGTCTCCTCAAACCAAACACGTCTCACATATCACTGGTCTGAGCTCTGGCGGACGCTGCTCACCCTCACCCGTTTCATGACGACTTACGCCAAGGACCTCACCTCAAACCCTCAAATCCACAATCTCGCCACCTCCCTCATCGATCTAATCGCCTTCTGTATATCCGCTGGCGACACCTTCCTCCCAGACCCGGCGTCCTATGATGACCTATTTTACAAGGTCGTGGAGACAGGACCCATCCTCACCCGCTTCAAGGATACATATGAACGCTCCCTTTCCGCCTCCTCATCAACAGCCCTCTCAACCTCCACGAAACCCACCGCAGCCTCCACTGACTCCGCCACACCCTCAATAGACACCCTCATCAGCGTTGCCTCCCACTTCCACTCCCTCCTCTTCCTCGCCGATAAACCCAAGGACACTACAACAGCAACACCCACCTCCCCACCCACCAGCACCGAAATCCTAGCCACCGGCAAGAAGAAAAACCTCAGTCCGCGCGAAGTCCACCAGATCATCAAGCAAGGGTATGATACACTGAGCATCCGGTCGCAGGAAGGGTTGAACCTGTGGGAGAAGTGGAGGGAGGCGGATTGGAAGGCGGAGTTGAAGCGGATTGCGCGCTGCGCGGTTGAGGATGCGAGGGTTGTGGTTGTGTCGAAGGCGGAGCAGGCGCTGGTCCTTGTGGATACGAGTGTAGGCGGTGGAGGAGGAGGGGGTGGTGGTGGTGGTGGTGGTGGTGGTAAGCAAGTTAAGTAAGGCTTGCCCGTTGTGTCCGGGGACGTTCGTGCGCACGTGTTTGGCACGGAGTGCTACTTCTTTTTTTCGTGATTCGTGGTTTTGTCTTCTCTTATGTGCAAAGTTTACGATGAGAAGCCGGTTGTTATACTCGGGGTTTATTTTGTGGTTTACAATCCCATCCCGCGCGCTGCCTATACCGCCCCCCCATGGGTTTATTTTCCTGGACGGTTTGTGTAGGATGTTTGTTTTTCTCTTTTCTTTTTGTTTCGGGGTAGTTCTAAAACGGCCGAAGCCCCAATCATACCAATATAGATCAATGTTCATCTAACTTAAAGTTGTCGTCATGAAAATCGCCCATTCACACAAAAAAACATAAAATCAAGGAAGGAGGGGGGAGCGAATATTCCCCCCGTTAGTTGTCAAAGAAAAAAAAATGACCACCCTGAAGTTTCCATAACTCGATCTAGCATCGAGTATATAGTATATAAACCTAAAAACGCCGATAAAAGCCACAAAAAAAAAAGGGGGTAGAGCAAAGCGAAGGCAAAGGGAAAGCAAAGGATTAAATAAAATATCAAGAGAATAGCAAAGCGTGGTTGAAAAACGAAGAGAAGGGCACTAAAAGAATGCATAAAAAATGTACCTCATCACGGTGTCCATTTGATCGCACCTAGATGATGTATCGGCTGGTTTGTTGTATCGCTCACCGTCCAATACGTGCGATGCGCCTAGACGAGGGAAAAAAAGGTGGCGGGCGAGTTCGGGAAACAAACGAAATTCTGCACCCAACATCTCATCCCATCCATGCCATAATTTCGAAGGGAGTAAAGAAGGAAACAGCAGATGCTAGAAATTCTTGCAGAGGCGGCCTGGGTGAACTGCCATCGTTTCACCCTCTCCCGCGCGTTGCTTGCATTATTTCGAAACAAATTGGCAAAACATCCAAGATGCAACATCTTTTAGGGTGCTTATATCTCCCCATCCTTGTAAAAGGGGCACAAAACCTGCCAACATATCGGAATTTGAACGCAGGATATTCAAAGTAATGCTAGGTGTCATTCTCCCATAGTGAGGGAGGCATTGACTTGCAAGTTCCCTCTCCGTAAAAACGCAGCGATAGCGTGACAAATTCCAAGTTGTACGAAAAAAAATTAAAATAATAATAAAAAAGGAAGAGGATTAAAAGAGGCGGGACGTTGCAGTTCCGGGGGCATCTGGGTTTGAAATGCCCTTTGCCTTGTCGATATATTCGTTGCCGGGGCTCTTATATTTGGTCGCAAACATTTTTTCGGAGTTCCTACTCAGCCATATCGCGAGCTTGGATAGTTCTTCACGCAGCCGGTTTGTGGACTCTTGGCCTAGATTCGTCTGCGCGAGGAGCTCCGGTAACGAGGCTGTGAAAAGATAGGAAATACGTTTGTTAGTTCTATTTTGCATATATAGGTGGGGTGGAAAACAGCCTCAGAATATTTTGGTAGCGGCGCAGGGGTAGCCTGGTTGATAAAAAAAAAAAAAAGAGCCTTACCGAATAGTCTGGCTAGATGTTCCGCTCCATATACATCGCAAGGTCCCTTGTCGACGAAACCTTCGGCCCCAGATTCCCATTTCTTCTGTAGGACGTGATATTGCTCTCTTTCAAAACTGTATAGCAACAGTCGGCCAAGGCATTTATCGAAGTATTCTCTCACGCCAGATAAAACTTCTTCCAGCACGTCCACTTGTGCCTGGGAGGTTCTCTTGACTTTTTCCTCTTCAAAATACGTATCCAGAATTTTGTTGACTGGGACTTTTGCAGGAAGCGGTACCACCTGCATGTTCTTCGTGATGTTTTCCCAATCATCCACGAGAAGTGCTTTGAGATTATCAGGCATCACTATCCTTACGGATGGGCGTGCATTAAAATGTTCCTCCTGTGGCAAATCATCAGTCAACACGTCACACAAATTGTTGGTTTGGCTATTCCACGCAAAACCCGAAAATATGAATGGTTGACTTTCACCGCGAAATCGAAACAGTATCTCTCTAAGTAGCATAAAAGATAAAAATGGGCTACATACCTTTTCAATTTCCGCATCTCTTGATCGCTTGGTGCCTCTAGCAGGGGCGGATGAATGCCTCTCTTCGCTGTTTCGATTCGAGCTCATGTCAGAACCACGGCGCCTTTTCCCCGACGCCTGTTTAGTTCGCTGCCGCATCGACGCTTCCACATCACGACGGAGCGTAGCGGCAAGTTCCCTGTTCTCTTCAGTTGCTTTGCGTAGGCGGTCTTGTAAAACCCAATCATCCCACCTGTCACATTCTTGTTAGCTATGCATCCAAAAAGACAAGACGGCGCAAAAGAACTGCCATGATCTCAAAAACCAAGATAGACAGGGTGCATACGTATTCTTCCAGCCTTTGTAGTGAACCCGATACTCGTAAGGGCTCTTTCTGTCATCTGGATCGGTCAATCTGACCTCAAGGATCTTCGCTTCGTAGAGAATCTCATGATGGAAGCAGAAGACTTTCTCGTCTTTATGATAAATCGGGTGATTTGCCGGCGCCATGACAGTGATATAGCAACAAAAGTATACCTAGCTTCAGTCGCTAGTTTTGCAGCTCTTAATAGCCTCTTCTATACTGGTTCCTGCAGCCCGACAACGGATGAGAGGACTGGGGCACGTAGCAAGCTTTGGGTATTTGGCCACACTGGCGAAAGCAAAATATACCACTGTCACAAAGGACAAGCAAAAGGCAATAAATCCGGTTGAAAATTCAGAAACAGGATCAGCTAACACGGCTGATGCTTCAATCAACCAGCCAAGCAGATGCGACACAGGTTGGAAAACGCCAGCAGAAGAGCCAAGTTCAGCACGGAAAGAAGAGCACCATGCAGCAGGGTCAACCCTCAAAAAAAAAAGATTCCAAGATGTTCGTATTTGACCGTTCCACTGTGAGAGAACGATGGCCGTGCAGAGTAAGAATCAAAGCAACAGCGGTGGCTCTGAGGTGTCTGGATATCACCGACGAGGACAGATCCTGCGACTTTTTGCTGCCCCTTGAATCTTTTCGCAGCCACGCGCCGGTATTACCCCGTATGGGGCGTTACTGGCGCTGTAATTTTGCCCTAAAACGCGTTGATGACTCAGATCTTATGTCAGCGCCCAGAGCCAAAGTCAACCTCCGTCTTCACAAGAGCGCGGAGAGAGCGACAACAACGCGACGGTTCAAAAGCATTTACTGGCTTTCTTACGTTTTCCTAGATAAATACTAACTGGTGTTATCTGTTCTTTTCTGGGCTTCAGATCCATACGCGTTGTGTTGTACTATTGCTTGTTTCAAGGCGTGCACCCGCTGAGTCCCGCTGAGTGCCATAAGTCTTGTTACTCTTCAGACTGTGGAACTTGCACAATTTATGTTGGGATAAGTTGGATGCAAAATTCGGCCCTGTTGGCGCTGTGTTCGGGAACTACCTGTGCTTTCACTATTATCCTCGCCATTCACCCATCATGGCCCCTTCCGAAGTGTCAATATTATCAAATTTCCTTATCTCCCCATCTCCGCTGCCCACCCTCATCTCTTTGAGCAAATTCACAGAGTTATTCCCCAGGCATCTCCGGTCCCACCCGCAGATAAGGGTCCTATATCGAGAATTGCAACATATCCGCTCTCAGGATCTTGATCTCGTCAGGGAAAATATCGACAAAGAGATTCAGAGAGGCGAGAGACAAAGAGAAGAACTGAGAAATGCAAAACAACTTACTGGTGTAAGTGGGATGGACGAAAAAGATAAACTAGAAATGGAGATGGATATCCAGCTTTTCGGTCAAAAAGAGCCCACCATTTCCCCCGAAGATATGCACACCTTGGCGTCCATTCTGCCAGAGATGGAAAAAGCTTGCTCATCGATGGAACGGGAAATTGAAGCCGCAGATGCCGAAGCTGCGCGTATTTTCGCGGAACTTAGTTCTACCGTGGGGGAATTAAGTGATCTACGCTATGGGAAATTCAACAAGCCTGCTGGTGTTGCCACCAGCGCTGTTGACGACAGTATTAGAGGCTTGAAGGAGCTTGAGGATGCCTGCAGCCCCTCTAGGAGGGGTTGAGAAAACCCTTTTATTCTTTGGTTATCTTCACATGGAGACCCTCTTGTCCAAAAACCATTTTTATTCTTGCGCGCCCACCCGGATCGTGCAAAAAGCTGGCTGGATTGCGCATTAACATGGTAACAAGATTCCTAGAGGGAATCTAGGATCATGTAAAACCGAAGCTCACGCCAGGGTTAACGAGTCCAGCGACCCCAGAACGGTACTTTTCTCAGTTTTCGAGATATGTGGAATCATTGAGTTGGTATGGATGTATTGAGAGGTGGTTCTTTTTGTCGAGGGCTTCAAAACTATTCGGAAAGGCCACTTTGACCAGGAAGGGTATGGAGTAGCACGGAATAAGTTTATTTACTGCAAGAAACAAGATAAATTTCAACAAGAAACCTGACTGGACAATGCTAAACTTACAAATCCACCGAAGTCCCTGTTGAGAAAATGAAGATGAAATCGTCGAAACTTCCCAACGCTTCTCACAAACGTTTCGAAAAAAACCCCATAAGGTTCAAACTGTGAAACCACCATCCGAAACAAAAATGCACAGAAGGATATTTGCGGTCTTTTTCCGTTCCATTCCAGGGCGACTCCTTATTATTCAGCGGAACAGAACATTGGAGTGGTAGTGAGGGATATTCTTCAGGTAGGAAAATATTCTGTGCTCTTAGAAAAGTTCTCTGTTTCTGCCTCCCTTCCTACGAACATTCGAACTCTCCACCATCAATCTCCTCGATGCAATAATATGGCCGTTTCAACCAGCCCAGTTCGGCCAATAAAGCGTTGCCAACAAGCGTCAGGATCTCACCTTCAAGATACTGAAGGCGGACACTCCCTGCGCCTAACTCCGGTTGGCCGACTTGGTCGAATCGATACTGCTTTACCGGCGCGCGCTGTTTCCAGTTGACGGTCTCGTTCCCACGGCCACGGGGCAATGGAGGAAATCGACAATAGCCAGATTTGCTCCGGTCATCGCCCTCGTGCTTGAGCTCCTCGTAGCTGGGCCAAGGTGCCAAATCACGAACACTGGGATAGCCTTCCCGAGGCACCCAAATGGTCTCTCTGGCGAGAACTAAAGCCAGCCCGTCTGGTAACTTCTTTCCTCCGAATACCGGACCCACTTGGACCGGCTCGCACCGCCCGCTTTCGATCGCTCTTCTGAGAGCTTGGCGGAAAAGACGACTATGCTCCTCCTCCATCCAAGCGAGCCTATGGGCAATCCATGCCCCAAAGGTCCTTGGCGTGAAAGGGGATTTCGGCGCGACGTACACCATCATATTCCGGACCCTCGCCCAGGCTTCGAATTCTCTTGTTTCGTTCGACAACCATGTTTGAGATGCTGTATGGCTCATGATTGCCGCGTTGGTGTCTTCAGTCCGGCGATGATGGGGAAGATTTACAGCGGTCGAAGGGTTGGTGTTGAAGATGCTAGTTTGGGTTTGAAATGCTGCCCATCTAATTCTGGGCTATGGGAAACTGCATATCAATTTTCGCCGTTAGCTTCTGCAACCTGCAATAATGCCCATGGGATCGTCCCCCATACCTTGAACCTTGACTGCTCCCGAGCACACAAGGACCGTGGCTCAGAGATTGAAAATTAGGGTGGCGGAGGGGAAGTCTTGTCAACTTTATAGGCAACGCCTGATATTCAATCCAAGAAAGCAGCGTTTTATCTGGGCGTTTCCTTCTGGTTCGATCAATGGATACCTAAGGCCCATATCTCGCCCGTGATAGAAGAAGGTTCGAGACGTTTAAAGGGTCGAATTCATTGGATATCTCTGGCTTTCGATGGCTCATGAGGCTGCTGTTAAAGAGTAGCAGAGATGCTGCAAGGCATGTTTGCTGTTCTTCTGATCTAGCCTTGCTTAATAACTGAAGATTGGTGTCTGCCATTTCTGACCAGCTACTTCTTAAGAAAAGGAGCGGGGAAGCTTCAATTCCAAGAAAGAAAGTATAGCGAAAGAGAAGAGCACTGAATTAGAGTTGAATGACTTTCGTTTGTTGATATTTGAAAGGCGAACGAGCTGTTTTTTTTTTGATACAAAAGACCTGGGAGGCTGAATTGAAGAAAAACATGTACATACAATCACATTTGAAGAATTCTGTGTTATAGACCCATTCTTCATCTTTAGCCAGCATCATTTTGTTCAAGGAGCTATATCCATATCCTCTCTCTTGACTAGAAACCTTTCTCGCCTCCAGACCAAGGCGTGTTATGTACATAACTTGTCTGACTGGATTTCTCTGTGAGGGTGCTCTTCATTCCTGCCGCAGCTAAGTTATAAATAGGTTGCTGTCATTGCTTCTACGACTAAAGAACATTATCTATCTATGAGATGCTTTGATGATGATCTCGGCGGATCCTAGGTGTTTGCTCCCATCCCTCCAATTCAGGGGGCGAATCTTCCAATGCTTTCTGGGGCAGATTCATTGTGATTGTCTGTCCCCTTTATACATGTTTACTATTGTTTTTATACAAAGAGTATGAATAGATCCTTACCTATCCACCATTGTAATTGTACTTCCGTATGTTCAGAGTATATCAATTAATGGTGTAATCTGTATGAGATCCGTAGTTACTCAGATCTTAGTCTTGGCAGATGAAACTTTTCTGTTTGTCATGTTTGGCAGAAGTCGACGTCATAGATCTAAGCTACAAAAAAAAGTCCCGAGATATCTCGTTCATTTCAAGCACTGAAAGAACGAAAAACACTGCGTCATGATATACCGAGAGATAACAACCCTAAGGATACCAGCAGCAGAATAAGCTACTCCACTTCTTTCTCCGTAAAAACAGGGCTTCCTGCCGTATATCCTCATATCAAGCTACCCACACCATGCCAACAGTCCGCCTTCATCCGCCATGTGAACGTGGCGCGAAGTCAGAAAAGACCAACAACCCCCTACCCCAACTCCTCCAAACACCTTCTGGCCTCGCAATCCTAGAGCTGCAGGGTACAATCAACCTGCCAGATCCATCTACGGCCAATGACTCAGATACGCTCGACGTGGATCTTGAGTCCAGCGGATTCGCCCATTCGCCAAAGCAGTATACGACACCCATTGGCCGCCTGATATTTCCGGACTACAATGACGCCGCAGACAATGATCCAAATGATAACTCCTGGATGAAGCGTGTCTATCTGTACGTCGGCCGTCACCAGCGGCTTACGGGGGAGGTCAAGAAGCTTCCGAGGCCCCTGGCGGCTATCCAACGGGTTGAGGAGACGGGTGGTCAGGAGAGCGCGGCGGGCGGGATGAAAGGGGGGGAAACGAAGGCAAAGTTGCGGGCGGAGGGGGGGTTGGAGGCTGAGTGTTCAGATGATGAGGAATGTGATAGCTGTGATGAATTGGAGATTGTCGATGTTATCAGGCACAAGATCATATTCTCGTCAAGGCCGGAGCCGGTTTCTGCAGATGAGTAAGTTTACGGTATAACTGACGGGTTAGTTTCAGGGTAGATGATGGCGATGATTATGATTACGATGTGCTCAAGTTACATTAATAGCGGTCATTAGGCGGCAATCTTTTATGTGCAGTGTTACTTATATGCATGGCGCTTTTTCTGAGTGTGCTACAACCTGTATGTATGTATATATAAATACAGTTCCTTTTTCCCGAATCCCTCAGTTCAATCTGTCCCCGTTCAAATCACACCTCCCCAACAGATTTATGTCCAGACCAGAATGCAATGCAATCTCATTTGCGACAATCTAATTCTCACCGCTCTTTCAGGCCAGAGAGAATGACCATGTTAGACCTGCATTGGATGAAGAAAAAGTTAACAGAAAACAGGGTTGTTTTGTTGATGGATCGCGCATGGCTGGAACAAACGCCACCTGAGCTGGTTGCGAAGTTTTGACTTTCTTTGATAACTCAATTGGCAACCTCGCTTCCTTTCAAAACAAAGTTTTGCGAAGTGTAGGACGGAAGCAATCGCTATACCACTTGTATACTGAGCACTCACAAACTTGCGAGGTTGGATATGCATGTACATGTATGTATGTACAAGGTTTCTTGAAGAAGAGATCTGGGCATCCTTCTCTCAGCTTCTTCACACAGCCTGTGGTTTAGCAGCTTTGCAGGCTTGACCTTCGCGAGATATCAAAAAAAAAAAAAGAACTTGCCTACATTCAATGAATGTTTTGTCTATATTAGGCATGTGCATGTTCCCCCCTGCATTTTCTCAAATGAAAATTCCTAGATATACCTCGTGTTCTCCGTAGTTCTATTGACACCATTCCGCCATCAGACCATCCCAAAAGCCCGTTTCAATCCGCATATAAAACGAGGGGTATTCCCGGACACATCCGGTCGAAGTTCTAGTGACATTTGTCTCCCTAATCTGCAATAGGTACCTCTGTCAAGAAAAAAAGAAAAAAAGAAAAAAAGAAAAAAAGAAAAAAAAAGAAAGCCCCTTTTTTGGAAAATATTCTTCTCTCCCAAACATGACCCGCGCCTTGAGTTTCGATAACACAGCGTCTGAAGATGGTGAAATTTTCCCCTCCATGTTGGGGCCGGAGTACTACGGTTTCGACCATATCACTTGGTACGTGGGCAATGCGAAACAGGCAGCGTCATATTTCATCACTCGCTTGGGCTTTACCCAAATCGCATATCGCGGCCCAGAGACAGGATCGCGCGCCGTGGCCTCGTATGTCATCACGAATGGCGGTGCCACTTTTGTTCTGATCTCTCCCGTTTGTGGGAAATTGGCAGATGATGAAACAAGCAGCTTTGGGATATCCGACGAAGAGAAAGTCCTGCTTGATGAGATCCATGCCCATTTGGAAAAGCATGGGGACGGGGTAAAGGATGTTGCTTTCCAGGTCAATGCGAATGTTAAGTCCAAGTGGGAGAGGGCTGTGGCTCATGGCGCGGTTTCTGTGATGAGACCTACCATCATCAGCGGCGAGGAGCCCGGGAGTGGAAGGATAGAGCTGGCTACGATCAAATCGTATGGCGACACGACGCATACCCTGGTTAATAGGGACCACTATAAGGGATGCTTCATGCCTGGATATGTGCGAGTGGGAAAGGGGGACGCGATCAACAAGCTCTTGCCTGCGGTTGAGTTTATTGAAATTGACCACTGTGTTGGGAATCAGCCGTGGAACGGGCTGGACAAGGCAGTGAAATTGTAAGATGAAAAAAATCCAATATCTCAGTTTAGTTTTGAGAGGAGAGAGAGAGGGAAAAGGGACAAGACGGCAGCTAAACGTGTGTATATATAGCTATGAAGACTGTCTTGACTTCCACCGGTACTGGACCGTCGACGATAAAAACATGTGCTCCGACTATTCCGCCATGCGCTCCGTCGTAGTCGCGTCACCTAACGAAGTCATCAAAATGCCCTTGAACGAGCCAGCAGTGGGCAAGAAGAAGTCGCAGATTGAAGAGTAAGAAAGAAAATCGGGGCCCAATATTCCATTTCTTTCACATAGGCAAAAAGAAAAATGCGCAATCAATATATTAATAATATCCACAGATTCGTCGACTACTACAACGGCTCAGGGGTGCAACATATCGCCTTCCGCACCCACGACATCATCAGCACTGTAACCAATTTGCGCCAAAGGGGCGTAGAGTTCCTCTCCGTGCCCGCAACATATTATGATGCGATGCGCGCTCGCCTCGCTGCCATCGGTGCCGGCAACACAGACGGCAATAATAAAGGGGGAAACCTAGTCATCAAAGAAAGCATAGATTCGCTGCAGGCGCTGAACATCTTGATAGATTTCGACGAGCAAGGGTACCTGTTGCAGATATTCACGAAGCATGTGCTGGATCGGCCGACGGTGTTTTTGGAGGTGATTCAGCGGAATAATTTTGATGGGTTTGGCGCGGGGAATTTTAAGAGTTTGTTTGAGGCGTTTGAGAGGGAGCAGGCGGCTAGGGGGAACCTTTGAATAGGGGGTCAAATTTTCAATTTTCAACTTTCATCGCTTTGTGTCCTTGTTGGTTGGGGTTCTGTAGAAACAGCAAGCGGTGTGTGCAGCCAACGATCGGTTGGGAATAAAGGTACGAGCTGTCTTGGGGGTATAGAAAGCCGGGCAAATCTAGAGACGAAGAGTAAGAGCATAAATGCTACTGTGTTTCCAACTCCGATAGGTGTTTATTTCACCCCCCTCTTCAGATCCCCTCTTCTCAATTCTTCCGTTTGCGTCTAGGTCGTGTCAATTGAGGGCAACATCGTCCCCCTATCCCCACTTATGCACGACGGTGTGCATGCTTGAACGTGGCGGCTGCCGAATAGTGCATGCCGTATGTCGCATGCCGTATGTCGTAGGACTAGCGCAGAGAAGCAGGCGCATGTACAGGGAAATACAAAAAATAAAATAAAAGAGAGACGGACGAAATGAATCTCTTTGTCTCAAAAATCTTTCAAATAGCAAGTTACTAATATCATAGCGGAGAACGTATGTGGGAGATACAAGCAAAGACACTGTAGATAAAAAATAAAAAAGGGAGAGTCGAGATGAAAGAAGAAAAATTCGAAAGAAGTAGAAGCTTGGATGGACGGACGACATGGCATAGACGAACGTAGAATAACATACAAGGTATACAAAACTACATGACAGTGAATAAAAATAAAATCCGCTGACACGCTACCTAAGGGTGTGGGGGGGATTCAGTTGGGGAGGGTAATGTACGTAAGTAAATCGATCCAACACATCCAATTGCCCCGCTCCCTACTTCCATAAATATTTGGAGACGGCAAAAGGCAGACAAGAAGAAATACAAACTCGGCTTTGTTAACATAAAAGAACCAAGAAGGAAGAGCATAAGGATCGCAAAGACATCACTAAAAACGTCGACGTGGAATGGGAAAGCAAGAGAAATGCGGAGTAAAAACGCGGAGAAGACTAAGAAATCTTAACAATTGATTGTTCAAAAAAAAGTACTCTGAAAAAATGCATACATGTTGGAATAATTCGTACCGTGCAATGGTCAGCGATTCTGCGTAGCTCATGGTTGTTGTTGTGGTTGTTGTGACGCCGTGGCGGTTGCGGAAGGAAGCAGGTATTTGTCAATGTTATCTATGAACGTATGTATTTGTATTGATGGTTGATAAGATGCAAAATTATGAAGCCGTAGTGGATGTGCAAGGGGTAATAAAATGAGAAAGTTTGGGTACAATGCAAGTGGTATAGCTATATGGGAGAAAGGAAGGGGTTGGAGAGGGGGGCGAGATATTTGATTTTCGGTTCCCCCGTTATTACACCTATTAACCAAGGGCCTTTCGTAGGTCAACCCATTTCTGCTTGAGGCTCTCGTGGTCTTCGGACATCTACAACAATTAATGTGTATAGCTGGTCAGTAGGAAAGAAACACAGAAAACGAAAGAAAAAAATAATTTGAAAGGTGGGGAACAAGAGCGATTTCTTACCTCCGCCCACTTCAGCTTCGTATCAACCAGATCCCTCTCCATCTCGGCCATTTGCTCCTCCATCGCCCTATTCTCGTTCTGCACCTCAATATTCCGCTTCATAATCCGATCCATCTCCGTCCGCAGCTTTTCTTCCAACTCGGCAGGCTGTCGGTCAATAACAATCTTCAGCTCCTGAACCTCAACCTTGTAACTCTCATTAGCATCCCTGAGCTCCTCATTCTCCACCTTGAGGCGAACTAGTTCCGACGCAAGCTGCACATGTTCTGTGTCTGACTTCTCCGCGCGCTCTTCAAGCAAGCGGATGCGAGCAGCCTGTGTCGCGACAGTGTGTCTTAACCCTTCAAGCTCAGCAGCCTGTTCCTTTTCCACGCGGACCTTCTCTTCCCACTCTGTAGTATACGTTTTGATCATGTCATTCGAAAGCTTGACAGCGCATGCATCTTGGACCATAAGATCGGCACGATAGACTTCTTTGTCTGAGGAGCCAGAGCTGCCGAAGAATCCGGACTCGAGAATCGAGCTTGCAGAAGGCTGTTGGTCGATATAGACGTCGAATAGCTTTTCTTTCAGGAAATTAGTCAGCGAAGTCATATCGTTCATCTCTAGCAATGCCTCAGTATTCCGCTGCATGATCGCGACAGCGAATCTGAGGATTGTGGGTTCTAGCCCTTCTTCGAAGATCAAATCGTAGATGCGGAGGACAAGTTGTAGCGGGAATCGGTATGCAAACAATGTCAGAAACCACTGCGTTGCATAGAGCTGGGGAGTGACTCCACGTCGACGTAGATGACAAGCCAGGGCAGGCTCCAGATCCTCTAGTAAGCGCTCGAACTGGTACAAGCGCATGTGAAGCCCTGGCATGTCTTGGATGAACATATCTCGTAAGCGGTACTTGTTCATTAACTTAACCAGAAGAGTAAATGCTTCACCCTCATCCATCTAGTTTTATTATTATCCCATGTTAGAATGGTAGTACGAGCAAATCATACCTCCCTGGATTGAAAACCAATGGGCACTTACATTAAATAATAAAGGCATAACGATGAAGTTCATCCCTTGAGCATAGCCCACCCCTTCATCATATAGTGCGTAGGCTTTGCAGAGTCCAAACAAACCATCCTGGTTGCGCTGTGATAAGAAGTATTTCGAGTAACTTGTCCTCGAGCCCAGGTCCCGCCTGATAGCCTTCTCCAGCTTCTGAAGAGCGATGGCATCCTCCTTCGCTTTTTTCTTCCGAGCTGCTTCAAGACTTGCCTGTGCTTTTAATACCGTTTCCGGATCCTTTTCCGGGATTGAATGAGGCGAGACGACGCCATTGGTTGAGTTAGCTGTGGGACTCGAGCGGTCGGAAGCAACCGAGGACCGGGAAGAGGCGAGCGATTCCTTCTCTTTATCCTTGGACACTCCATTACTTTGACCGTTCAGAGTTATGGCGGAGCTGATGCTCCAGTAGCGATCTCGATCCTTTTCCGTGCCCCGCGCTAGCAGTTCTCTATACACATCTTCCAATTCGGGATTCCTACTGTCCGCAAGCACTTGCCAAATAACCCCACGGATCGTTTGCGGGATACCTCTCTTGATAGCAGCATTCAACTCCTCGGCATTGGATCCTTTAAAAGCCTCCGGTCCCAGGTTGACGATATGTTGCCATAGTTCCCAATCAACAGGAGCTGAGGCATCAGTTGCGGAGGATGATATACCAGAGACGGTGCCAGGAGCTAGGTTTGGATTGACGGTTGGTGGCAGACCGGGTGATGTTGCCACAGGGGATGAAGCAGATGGAGCAACAAGCCCAGTTTCACTCTTATCCGATACGCTTGTTGGACTCCCAATGACGCTGGTTCGGCCATCATCATGGGCGGAGGTAACACTGGCGGCTTCGTCAAGAACACCCTCGTTCCGCATCCTCAACTGCTTGAATTGGTCTCTCAAGCTGTTCCGCAATTGCCTCCTCGAATCCAAGCTGGCGGAATCCCCGTCACTGCCTTCCTGTAACCGGGCCAGCAACTCAGGATTGCTACCCACTGTCGATATCGAAGCCGCTGTGTTTCTCCGGCTATCCACCGATCCGGAGGAAGCTTTTACATCTTTACCACCCGTACTAGCCCGTGAAAGCCAGGAAAACGGACTAGTAAGTTTCCGTGAGGGTTGGGGGGGATTCGCTAATTGGGCTGTGGGTGGTTGATGTTTGGTTGCTGGAGGGGGTCCCCACGGTACAGACGGGAGGGAAGCGGAGAAACCCTGTAGACGGCCAGTTTGCTTCTGGGAGTCTCTCGAGGGAAGGGGAGGAGGGCCAGTTGACGAGTCTGAGGATGGCTGTTGCGTTTTGTCCTGCTCGTCCCCTTCCTTTGGCGCAGCCAAATTGATTTCATCGAGAGACGTTGTGGAGAGGCGGTGAGCAGTTAATAGGGGTGATTTTGCAGGCTTCTGTTTCTTCGGGGTATCACCATCATCTCCCACGGGAGATACTGGTGAGAGCGTGTCATCCTGGCCACTCTGCTTCCTCTCGGGTATGGGCAAGGGAGGGTGGGTGGTGGCCCGCGGGGTGGTCAGAGATCCATTGGAAGGTCGACGGTCGGTTAGAGAACGGGTAGCGCTTTGGGGAATAGGGGATTCAGGGCGTTGTGCAGTATCTTGTGCGTCTTCGAAGGCATCCTACAGAAGAATATTATAATGAGCAATTATTTTTACTTTATTTCAGTTGCTTATCAGTAGCATAAATAAACGGGCAAATGGAGGGGAGGAATTGTAGCCTACAGCTTCATAGTCCGTATTCTCCGGGCTGCTGGATACCATGGCTGGTCGTGGGCATGTAGCAGATGTCGTCGTTCACAATATCCCTTGCTGAGAAGGAGAGAAGGCGGAGTCCATAGACGGTTTGTTTGACCAGATTGGATAGATTCTTAGCACAGCGGCGGATGGGTAGTAAGATGGACTAAGATTAACTCCACATGGGCTGTATATAGGGAGGAATGAGATGGTGGTTGCGCATGAGACAACAAAAAAATAGCCTTCGGGTACTATTTATTTAACTACTGCACAAGGCGGGCGGTGCTTTCGAGGAATGGCGTTTCAACAAGAATCGATCAATCAATCAATCAGGTCAGTCAAGACGGAAGCGAACACAGAAAGGAAGAAGAAAAAAAAAAGGCAGCAGAAGAAGCGAAGATCGCCAGGCACGGTGCTTGAATGGACGCGGTTAGGCTGTGTGGTGAGGAGGAGTTGTTGATGTTGTTGGGTGTTGGAACATTGTAGCGGCGGCGGCGGCGTTTTTTCTTGTTGCTCGTTTCTTTTTCTCCAACTCGACTTGACTCACGACAGCGCAGCAGTCAAACCATCCATTGTTCGTGGGGATGTGATCATCTATGGCGGGAGAGTGACGACGGAGGGATCTTGAAACATCTGCAATTAAGGAACGAGCTAAACAATTAAAACAGGTGGCCTAGTCTGGGTGAGGCTTGGTCTGCTCTATACTGGCCACCTTTTGAAGCCGGAGTCCTGCCTGGTCACCTCTCGATTTATTTTTAAAACTGTGTCTCTATATGGAGATATCCATGCCATACGTTTACTTCTTCTGCTTCTCGAAATACCTCCAAACTGGTACCGAGTAGTTGAACTAGTGATTGTCCAGAGGCGGGTATATGTATACACAATTTACTCGATCGGGAACATGCATCAACCGGCAAGATGATGTTGGCTAACCTATTCTTATTATGTATTATATTGAAACAAATCACTGAACATGCCCAGAAATAAAATACTGGCGGCCAAATCATTAACCGCCTCTTTGTGGGTGCATGTGTACTTAACTACTACCAACAGTTGGGGATCGATTACATCTGTTTGGCCTTGTTGCCGCTCTCTTTGTCCCAAAGGTCGAATAATAGGAGGATGTATACAAATGCCCACCCCATAACAATCTAGGTGCCCCAAAGCCGTTGGTATTGGTTTTGATTGGACCTGGCGGCCCGGAAACTTAGGTCTTCAGTACTATGTATGCATAGCACGGACTGTATGTATTTACTTGCACCTAGATGCAGATTATCAATTCCTCATACCCGGACGGGTCTCTTTATTCAGGCCATGAAACACATGTCTAAAACATGAAAAAAAAAAAAAAATTCCAATACCACGCATTTCATGCAGCGGGGATGCAGTGGAATGTATGTTTTGGTGTATCATGAAACAATCGCCGCCCTTAGAAGCTCAATGAGGCCTCCAGATCCAGCCACCTCCCTTGCCTCAGTGGGTCAATCCTTTTCAGCTCACATAGCCATCCAGAAATCCGCTGTTTCATTTCCGTCGACATATACCCTTCGACGCGAGAAATAATCGCGCCACAGTTAATGAGAGCCTGATAAATCCACTTGCAGTCTTCCTCTCCGTCCAACATCTCAGTAATAGCCTCAACCTCGTTCTCGAGGTATGCTAATCGCTCCGCATCCGTAAGATTTGGTGCCATGGTTCCCGCAGCCAGCGGTGGGTCAAAAGTGCACATCAGATTCTGGTGATAGAACCACAGCGACTGGTCATACGGATCGATTAAAGCCCGATGGATCAATTTCAGCTCTAAGTGTCCCAGGAAAGGGTTGAGTGATGTCCCGCGTTAATAATCAACGCAATCTAATAAATGTATAAAACTCGGCTCGTTAGATGAGTAGATTGGCTTACCATTGTCCAACATCTTCTGCCTTTCCTCCCCGCTGGCCGCCTGTTCATCCAACAGCCGCAAAATAAGTTGCGTTCGATTATGCCAGGCGGAGAAATTGGATAGATTAGTACCAATCATCTTGGTTGTGTAGTCGAGTTCAGCCTTTGCCATGCTTTTCGGTGCCGATGCGCCGTCATTTTTATCCTCTGTTGCATCATCATCATCGTTGGAAGCTAACTCTTCGAGTGCCGATATGACTTGTCGACGGTATCCCCAACCGTGGAAGTTCCTACTATCCAGGCTGAGCATTTTGCCCACGAGCGCAAGTTCCTCCTGCCAGAAACCACGGGAGACAGAAGCCGGAAGCAGGAGCGTGGTTTGCTCTAGATCCCAGAGCCGGTGATTCCATATCCAGTAGCACTTGGGATACCCCCGGAGAAGGGGGAACAGAAATTGAAGATCGGATTTGATAATGTTCTTGATTTGGTCATCGCTATTTCCTCCACCTGTAGAAGACGTAGCCGTAGAAAACTGGTGCTGCAATATTAGGCGCCGCGTATTCCATATCGTATAATATTCCGGGTTCCTGGTGAGCAGTTCTGAAGTTTTGTTCAAGGCCTCTGTGCTGAAATTGCGCTCTGCTCTCTAGTCGACAGTATCAGTATGTTTTGGTTATGCATTGTCTTCCGTATCTACGATTAAGTGAGCGTTTACCTGTGAATTCACGGCCCGGACAAGTTCATTATATGCCTGTATCTTCTGGAGCTCTTTCTGCCGTGCTTCCTCCGTCCTTTGTCTGGAAGTGTCATAACGTGGGACTCCATGCTATGTAGTCAAAAACCATTTCGAGGTTAGCTGGAAGACGCGAGGTGAGGAAAGTAGGGAAAACCTACGCTTGCCATAATAAATATATAAATTTAATATCCGGTATATTCTGTATATATTAACCCATATACTTTCGGGAAGAGGATATAGATATAGATCAAGTGCATCGGGGCACAAGCGGGAGGAAAGGCGGCGTCCCTTATCGGCCAGGCGCAACCCGCTATCAACACGTGACCGTCTTCCGCGACGACTTCCCTAATCGTCCGCCAACTTCAGCCTCATGTCGACCTCAAACAAACAAAACACAACATAAAATATTCCAGGAACTAACCAGGAACTAACCAGGAACAAGGTAAATACCACGCAGCAACAAGCAGCTACAATGGAGGACGAAGCGCAAGAAGCTAGGGTCGGAGGACAGACGGCAGAAGGGGTATCGCCCAGTTGGCAGCTCGATCAACCTCAAGATCTCAATATATTCGTACTACTCACGCTTGACGCTGTACAGTACCAGTCAACTAATTCCACAGACATACTACTAACTAGCATTGTTAGCTACAGGATACCATCGCATCATCTTTAATGCTCTACATATTGTCTTTCTTTGCCGTCATCGTTGCTTTCATTATCAATCATATCGCGTTTCACGTAGTGATTTGATGGTGGAGCCAGCCGTCGTCCCCCTGCCTGGGCGGCAGCAATGCTGTCGAGATGCCAGTCACTAGAAGAGCTAGGTTCTAGCAGGAATGGCGACAGTCTCTCGTTAACTCTCGTCCCTGATTCTCCTGCTGGACAAACAATCTCTGGGCCAGCCTCCACAGCGTCTTCCCCAGAAGCCCAATCGTTGGATTCGTCTTCTTCCACTTCGTCTCAGTTTAATGCAGACTCCTCTCCTTCCCCCACCCTAGAATCAATTACCAGTCCTGGATCCAGCCGCAATATCACCAGCCCCTTAAGTGATAGCTACTTCAGCCAAGGGAAGAAACTAGCTGGTGTCGAGGTAGATCACAGCCCAGTACGCTCCGGCTTACTCAACGCACTTGAGAGAAGGCGGAGTTTGATTAGAAGTCCATCACCAGTTGCTCGCAAGAGGTTCTTGTCTCCGGACCGATTTCTCCCAGCTCGTGAACCGTATGCTACAGATGTACCTGCATTCCGCCTAAGCAAAAATCCGCGTTTGCTTTCTCCGGGAGAGAAACTGCTACGGCAACGAGACCCTAGAGCGGATCCCTTTGCTCCATACCAGCCAAGGAGACGTGTTGGTCTCTCTAGGTCAAGTCGATCATCGGACCGTAGAGATACTCCTCACCACTTACCACGGCATGTTAGTGACACATCACTTTACGCGAGAAATGACAGGCCAGCTGGCCGCGGAAACCAGCGCCAGATTAGCGCCGGGGCGGTT
>LDEV01002391.1:0-10926 GCA_001014755.1 Blastomyces silverae
ATAATAGTTCAGTCTCTCTGTCAATTTGTGAATGAATATTTATTAAGTAAGTGTCTGAGATCTGTATCAGTTTCAATATTTTATCAAAGATTGCTCAGTATAAATGAAAGATGTATTTCTTTCATTAATAAGAAGATAAGAGAATGTTAGACTGACTATGAATAATATTACATGAAATCATTCAGCAGATTATATGTCAGAATCTGATATATTATATATGCTACACTGCTCTTCACTCTGATTATTAGACATAGTTGATTTCTTACTTATACTATATAAAATATACTATATCTGAAGATAACACTGTCTTCTATTACATTGATATTAATATAAAGCATCTGACAGAAGAGAATTATAAAGTAAATATAATTCAAAAATCAGTCTTTCTTATCAATGAAGATAAATAAAACTGTATCATTATAGTGCTGAAAATGCATCATCATATTAAGAAGTGAAACAGATATTTACAAGAATAAGAAGTTTCTGACAGTAGTATTATTTAAAATATAACTTCATAATTACTCTCACAGCAGAATCTTAATAATTTCAAGACTCAGTGAACTTGTGTTTCATATAAAGCTGATAATACTTAAATAATTATATCTTACATTTCTCATGAAAGCATCAGCTCAGCTATAAGAACTCACTAGATAATACTATTATGATATATCAGTATTCAAAATGACAGTCAAGCTTTTGAAATTCTGACAGCTGATTTATAAGATGAACTCTCTCAGACTCATTGAAATCTGATTACTGAGTTATCAATGTTATTCAGTCTGTCAGTTCTGTATGAAAACATTTCATATCAATTTTCTACAGCTGTTTCTGTCACAGATCTCAGTGTAATTTCAGATGTCTTGATAGAGTGATAAAAATGAAATGATTCACAAGTTCAATAAGAGCAGAATTATCTCTTTAACAGTCAAGATAACACATCATAAGAATATATTGAGAAATGATACTGCAATGCTGTGATAGAAGTGATTAAATACTTTCAGATTATAATAGCTGCAGAGAAAGAACTATTTGAAGATCACAGCTACTTTCATTATATGAAGAATGATATTTCTCTAGATAATATTCAGAGAGATTATACTATCACTAAAAATAATTTCATGCTGATATCAGTGTATAATTATGAAAGTGTGACAGTTAATTAACTGTTTCACTAATCAATCAGAATTTCTCAGCTCAGAGTCATCAAATATTTTCACTAATTATATACACTCTTTTTCTTACACTCATCATCTCTGTTATAACACTCATCTTTCTACTGCTTATCTTTCTATTTCTTTCTCAGTATTTCTGTGAATTTGATTTGAATATCTTTTTTCTGTAATATTTCTGATTCTTTTCTCTTTCTAATCTTCTCTTTCTTTTCTTTTCATTCTTATATACATTCATTTCTTTCTACATTCTCTTTTATATTCTCTATTTTTGAGATGCTCTGATTGTGCATCTCTAAAACATTCTCTATTTTTTATAATATTCATCATACTAAATCTACAACTTTTCTCTCAGAGTCACTTTATTAGCATCATGCTCTCATATTTTTCTTTATATATTGAGATGAATCTCTCTGCATCTTTTCTTTCTACTTCTTCTTATAACTAATCTCTTGAATACAAAGTCATGAATCAATCATTATAAGAAAATCAGATCAGAACAGCTCTCTCTTTAACAGAATATCTCAATATTAAAGTAATGAATAACAGAGAAAGAATATCTCAGTAGTATAATTCTTGTTTAATGAGATCTGAACTGAGAAGAGTAATATATTAAATACTCTCAATATAGCAGACTGTGATATACTACAGATACATCAAGAATAAATTAATAACTAACTATTTATTTACTCATTTATTCAATGTAATAAATTCTCTTTCTCATCTTCTATAATATATTCTAATCTAAATCTAAGATTTCTGAAATGATACTTAGAGAATTATTTTCTGTTTCACTCTTTAACATCTGAACAGTTTCATGAGATTATTCACAATCTCATTGAGTAAGCTCAATAGACAGATCTCAGTAGAAAGTATGAGATTATGTTAAAGAGATACTGTAGTGAGATTATAATACTGATATTCTCTTTATTTTTCTGTATTTTCTTCTTTTGTATTTCTACTCATTCTTTTTTCTTTTGATTTGAAGTCATATTCTTAGTTATCAGATCAGTAACTTAGAGAGAGAGAAGATATATGATGAGAATTTCAGTGTGATTATATATTTGACTGAGCTGATGAACAGTATATATTCATTCTGCAGCTGCATCTCAAATGAATTTTTCTGATATATATACAGATTCAATCTGACTCACAGATAAGATGTGAACTCTCATCTCAGAGTAATAATTTGATTCTTTTTCTTTATACACAGTGTCTTATCTTGATTTAATTGTATAGTTCTTTTATCTAGTTAATTTCTTTACACATTGTTTATCTTATTATTAGATTGATGAATAGAATACTTTTGATTTAAGTATACAGTCTCTGATCTCACAATTCACTGCTTCTATTCTTGTGTCATCAAAAGCACACACTCTCTATTTCTCACTTTACTATTTTCTATAGAAAAGTTATCTCTTTCTCTATGAGATGAAGTTTGAACACAGTTAAAATAAGATATTGATGTAAACACAATGTCTGTATTAGTATTCTGTTTACTGAGTGATCTTTGTTTACTGAGAGTTTGAATATCAATACTATTATTACTACTTCATCATTTGAATGAAATATGAACTTAAGCAGTTATAGATATATGAACTCAGAGACTTGAAGAAGAAGTGAACTGTGAAATTATAAAAGCACTGATAATTAACACAGCTAGAGCAGCAGAGACTTCAGTAGCAGTAACAGCAGCTGTAAAAGCTGTAGAGATCTCAGTGAAGATTTCATTAAATTACTGTGTTTTTTTAATTATTTATTGAGCTGCTATCTGAGTCAGATTATTATCTTTCATATATTATACAGCTGTGAGCTGCTGAGCTGCTGTCTTTTCACATATTAAATCACTGCTTGATATCTCAGTAGATACTGCAATCTCTGCTACTTTCTTCATATTTCTGATTATCTGATATTAACATCTTTCTATGTAAATAGCTTCAAACACATCATTTACAGCTGTTATTTAACTTAGTAGAAAGTCATGAAGCTGATCTTCAAATTCATCTTAATAGCTTCAAGTCTGAAGAAGATTAGCAGTATTATATAATTCATTTCAATTGAATTCAAAGATAAATATCTTCTTATAAAATAAAGCAGCTATCTGTTACTGACACTGAGTAGATATAAATCATGATACTGATACTGAAAAGTCTTGATTATAATAATACTGTTTCTCTGCACATTTCATACATCAGTTCTTAAATTTTAATAGCAGAATAACACTGTGACTATTAACTCAAAATCTCTTAACAGTGTTAATAGCAGATGACTATTTAAATACGTTAACATTTTTCTATACAAATAGCTTCAAATATGTCATTTATAGCTGTAATTTGACTTAACAGAAAGCTGTGAAGCTGATATTCAAATTCATCTTAATAGCTTCAAATCTGAAGAAGATTAGCAGTATTATATAATTCATTTCAATTGAATTCAAAGATAAATATCTTCTTATAAAATAAAGCAGCTATCTGTTACTGACACTGAGTAGATATAAATCATGATACTGATACTGAAAAGTCTTGATTATAATAATACTGTTTCTCTGCACATTTCATACATCAGTTCTTAAATTTTAATAGCAGAATAACACTGTGACTATTAACTCAAAATCTCTTAACAGTGTTAATAGCAGATGACTATTTAAATACTGATATACAGTTTGAATTACATCTGCTGCAGTATTTCTTCATGAAAGTATTCATTCTATTTATATCAAATAAAAGTCAATTCTCTTCAAGATAGATCAGAAGATCTTTTTGATGATATAAGTTATTAATAATTTCTTTTCAGTTAGTAAAGAGAATGATTTATTTTTATATTTTCTTTTCTATTCATATCTTTACTCTGATTACACTATGTTAACTCTGACTCTGATTTATTATATTTGATACAATACTTTCAGCATCAGATATATTCTCAAGAAGTATAGACTGTAATAACTGATTAATCTGATATTGAGAACTTTATCAAAATCTTTGTTTTACTGATAGTTAAGAATATTGAAGAGCTTTCTTTTCATAATCTTCAGAATTGAATGCTCAGTAAAGAAGAAGAATTAAGATATGATTTATTTAATCTGATCTGTGACTCTCTTATTTATATTATTATCAAACATCTGTAATATCACTCTTATTAATAGAAAATTCTCATATAATAGTACACTTAACATTCAGAATATTTATATTCATACTCAGTGAAATTATTACTATTATAATTTATATTTTTAATATTAATTTCATGAACTTTTTAAAATGAATATTCTGATCTGCTTCAGAGACTCAAAATATGAAAAACTGAATAATGTTATTAATGAAAGAGATATTAATATTACTGATATTCTGTCTATTATTCTGACAGAGCTGAAGAAACATTATTTGAAAATAGTATATCAGTTAATGAATCTTTGTATAGCTATTAATAAAGATAATAATTTTTAAAATATTTTAAGATATGATATTTTCATTGATATCAACAGTCTCATTCAATAAGAAATATAATATATTATAGAATACTAGTTTATTATGTGAAATCAGATGTATATTAATAAAGATATCAGACTAATTAATAAATATTTAAATAATCTGAGTCTGCTGTGAGTTTTCATTCACAGAATAAAACTCAGTATTTTAAAGAATGATATTTTCAGCTTTACTGCTGAGAGTTATGAAATAGTCAAATTAGATAATATTCTTATAAAGAAGCAATCTCAGATATCTCAGTCTAGTAAAATAACTACAGAATTCATTTTACTGTGTAATAAGATAATACTCATTTCTAGCTATAAGTCTGATCTTTTCTTATAAAATAGAATTTTGAAGAATATATTGAAATTACTTAGAAAGAGCTTACTCTGAATTAAGAAGTATATATATATACTCACTCTGTTAAATATATTTAAGTAGATATTCTTATCTCTGAAAATTATCAGCACTGATCAGATAAGAATTAATATCAGAAAACTATACTATATCTCTTATTTACTAATCACTGAGTTTGTTTAGAGAAATCAGTTGAATGATTATTTTTTCTGTCAGAATTAAATAAAATTGAAGAATAAAACTCTTTTTATAGCTAGTTCTGACAATGAATAAAGTGTTATTATATTCATATATCATATACTGAAGTATATGAACTTATTCTATATATAACTGAAGAGTACACTTGAGATCTGAATATGAGTTTTAAAGTATTTATTAAAGACAATACTGAATAATATTCTATTACTTATTAATACTATCTGATTCAGTATAGCTTATAATAAATTATAATATATTTTCAATATTCATTGAAAGTATTTACTTTAATAATAACTTTTAAAACTGCTATTATTACTGATTTTTGTGTTTTTTTTAATCTCTTTTGATTATATTGAATACAGTTAATAAGATGTTGTCTGACTCAGTAGTTGAGAGAAAGTATTATATAATTAATTCAGAAGTTATCAGAAGATCTCAGAGATTATCAGAAGTTTTAAAATATTATTAAAAGTTAATATACTGTATAAGATAATCTGAATTTATCAGAAGTTATCAGAAGTTATCAGAAGTTATCAGATATTACTAAAAATTATCAGAAATTACTAGAAAATATACTCAGTACTTTAACTAGAGTCACTGATAACTGAATAGATATTTTGATAATGATATCAGAGTATTAAATAACTAGATATAATTATAATTAAAAAATTAGTAAATTATTTCTGTATTCAAAATCAGAGTAGTGATTTTTAATATAATATTTCATACTCATAATATATATATTTTCAAATAAAAATTACTGAAATTGATAGAAAATTAAAAAATTAATTTTTCAAAGTGATAGAGAAATATTCTAGAAATGATATTATACAGTAATTCTATCTTAAATATTATAATTGAAGTAAATTATTTCTATATTACTAATAAATAGAAACTGTTTTTTCTCAGATACTTTATAAAGAGTTTGCTGAAGTTATCTTATTTAGATTTAGTATAAATCTTCTGACAGTTGATTGATTCAGATGTTAGTAGAACTTGACAGAAAATAGCAGTAGTTCAGATTGAGTTAGCTCAGAGTGAAGCAGCTGAGTTTACTGAGATAAGACAGAACCTGTGCTGATTGATACATACAATCTACTACAACATATTTTGCAAGCGGAGCAAGAAGAATAGCCAAATGGAACTGAATGAAATAAAAAGTAAATAATAAGTTCTAGAAATCGATATCGCGTCCGCGCGGTCATAAGCTAATAATACAATCACCGGTGGCTGTAGGCGCTGGTACACAAATGTTTTTACATTGATCAAAGTTGTTTTGATTCCCGAAGCCCAATTGTGTTCTCATGCTCCAAACGCCCTGAATAAGAATTTCTCGAGTGTCATTCGTCACCTTGTTTCCAGTCAAATTCTATATAAGGTAGATAGATATGTTAGCCTAGAAATAACAAGAGAAAGACTGGGGGGCGGTTTCGCCTGGGCCCGTACTTTGCCGGCACATGGGACAGAGTCCCTTTGAAGATTCTTGGCCAATCCATGTCAAGAGACAATGCTAGAAAAGGGGATAGTCAGCTTCAATTCTTAAGCTTCTGCGTGGAAGGGGAGAGAATCCAAACACTCTACCATGTGAAAGGAGTGCCCGCATTTTCCAATTACTAGAATCACGTCAGCTTTATGCTCCTTAAACCCCGGCTGCATGTACTTGTCTGCATGAGTAACCCACATAATGAACAATCATCTCCTGGGAATTTACACGTGGGACACGTCCCGTCGAACTGTACCCGGCATATCCCACACACCTCGTCCTCAGGCATATCCCATCCCCATGTTGCCACCGCGTTCCATTCTTTGAGAGTGACCTTCATGCGGACAGCACATGGGATGCGAGGGGGAACCGTCAATGTATGGTAGTTTGCAGGAAGATGAAGCTGGAGAGCTTTCGTCAGCAACAGCGCATTCAAATATCTAGAGAAACCGTCTCGGCAACGCTGCAGGGTGTGTTCTTTACCAGCGGAACATATCAGCTTGGAGCACCCACACCTAGCCCCTGGTGTAGAACCAGTACTCCGTAAGCCCACTTATATGAGACTATGTCCTCTGTTGTTTGAAACAAGGAGTGTTGGTATGAATTGTCCCCCACAGCCGTTTCATGGAACATAGCCTACATAGGGCGGCATTTCAACTAAATAGTTGGTTAAGCTAGCTAAAAACCAAGAAGGGCTGACTAAGCCGCCCCCGGCCGCTCCTCCCCGCATATTGATCATTATTGACGCGGACAACCCCCAAACTCCGCAACTTCTTGTCTGTCTGTACAGATCTCCCCACCCCACGGCGTTTTGGTAACCCCTTTTCTGCCTTTTAGAGGAATCCAAATTCCGTTATGTAAGAGCACGACACAAATCAGCTAAGAGCCTCCCATCTGCCGCAAATGGCTCTTGTAGCTCTTCGTTCGTTCGGTTTCTCATCCAGGATTCTCCTCGCCAGGTCTACCACTACCGCTTCCCCCCGTTCTCCCCAGCGCCGCTCCATCTCTCTTTCTTCCTATCTCGTCACACCCAAGGAGCTCAATGATGCGCTGAAGAAAAATGTGAGAACCAAAATCTCTACTTCACCGCGGGTGATCCCGCTATGTGCCACATGGTTCATGCCCAATGACCCCGCAAGACGTACCGGCATTGAGGCATTCAAAAAGTGCCGCATCCCGCATGCCCGTTTCTTCGACATTGACGCGGTAAAGGATCATGATTCTCCCTATCCGCACATGCTGCCTACCAAAGAGGGCTTTCAGGAGGCGATGCAGTCCCTGGGAATTCGCAGGGATGATCAGCTCGTGGTGTATGATTCTGAGGAGGTAGGTCTCTTCAGTGCGCCTCGAGTGGGCTGGACATTGAGGGTGTTTGGGCATAGCAATGTCCACATTCTTAACAATTTCAAGCTGTGGGTCCAGGAAGGATACCCAACTGAGTCGGGAGACGTTGGCCCTGAGGAGCGATCTAACTATCAGGTGGGCGACTTCGCTCCAGAGATGGTTGTGCATTTCGCAGAAATAAAAGAGATCGCCAAGGACTCTGGCAAGGAAGGTTCGGAGGGCATCCACATCCTGGATGCGAGACCGGAGGGTAGATTCACAGGGAGGGACAGCGAGCCTCGTCCTGGCCTCACGTCGGGTCATATCCCTGGTTCTACGAGCTTACCCTTCTCAGAACTGCTTGATCCTGATACCAAAGCATTACTTCCAGCTCCAGAGCTACGCAAAATATTTGAAGCGAAGGGAATTAATCCAAAGGAGCCAACAATCAGCAGTTGCGGAACCGGTGTGACTGCCGCTATCATCGAACTTGCGTTGAAAGAAGCCGACGACACGGTGCCTGAAAATAGGCGGATATACGATGGAAGCTGGACGTGAGTACATGCATCCCGCACTGTTTGAGTTTGGGCTTAGAACTGACATCTGTTTAGGGAATGGGCTCAACGGGTGACGGAGGCGAGTGGCCTGATTCGAAAGTCCTGAAATGCCTTAAGAGTGATCAGGTCTTGTGGGGACTTCAACTTGAATGACATTACGTTCCACTGAATGTGTATTTATGAACACATAGTTTATCATCGTTCGTCTTTGATACCTTCCTTCTCTGTTCTCTCTTCCCCATCCTTTTTAACATATTCCCCTAGCCCGTTCTGACCATTGAATGCGATTTCCCCGCGCCAGCGTATATTTGAAAGCAGCGTTCCTTGATTTTGTTCTTTGTATTTGATAGTTACGTTTCCGTGTACTAGCAATTCTTTTTTTATACTTTTAGCAAGAGAGCAACGGTTATTTTTACTTCTATAGCCTGTAGCCTTTCTGGCAGAGTTTCGCAGCAACCCATTTCCGTAGAATAGCCTTCAAGAAGACAAACCTTGGACGCTGGTAGAATTTTGTGTCGCCGAGGTTTCTTCTCCTCCTTGCCATGGGCTCCAAAGTAGGTGCTTAGTCAGCGGGGCTGCCAAGATCCCCTCCATCAGCGTCCTTCCGCCCTTGACTTCATCTTCATCTTCGTCAAAGCCACCACCAGCAGCCGTCATCAAATGTCTACCATTCACTGCGCTCTTCTGTTCATACGCGCAACGATCCCTGGGCCCTTTCAGATACCTCTCCACGACTTGTTTTGTGCCCAGCTCGTTTCCTAGAAAAGCGAAAATGCTTCCTGCAACTGCCTTCTTTGACTACATTTCTTGCGGTCAGTGTGATTCTCCCCAACGAACTTCTCTTTACTCCAATTTTGTCGTGTTTTATTTCTGGTTGCTGCTGAGTACTTGCCGAGTATCACATAGCCGTCAGTATATGTTGACTAACCGAGTTCTATTGTGTAGCAGTTAATACAAAGTTCATAAATACTTCGTGATATTTGATATATCGAAAAACCATAATACACAACCTTACAAAACCAAAACCCCTTGATACACACTGTACCTTTCGGAGAAAACACGTATAATAGACAGCATGTCGGTCGGCCGAAAAGTTTTTCACTGCGTCGTTGACGATACCGCGCTCACTACGAATATCAGCGAAATCAAGAAATGGACTTCCTCCGGCGCCATCACTCTTATCGTGCCACTCTACAGTATGTCTTGAAGGTTCACCAGGCCATTATCTGCTTGTCCTCTGCGGCTTGCTGCTAACTTCCACTAGCCCTTGAGCGCCTCCGGGCGTTGAAGAAATCCGGCTCTCAGATCGGCATGAATGCTCGCGAAGCCGTTCGATTCCTGGATCGGGTGACCTCTGGCAAACATGACATTCCATCTTCGAAAATAGCACTCCAGGGCCCTATGGAGCAGTTTGAGACGTGGGAAGAAGCAGAGAAATACTTTCTTCCAGAGTTTGAGGAAGAAGTTGAAGATCTCTCGGAGAGTGATGTCGATGACGATGAGGAGGAAACACATAAGGACATGGCGAGCGGAGAGGCCAAATCTGAACACTCGGAGGTTAAAAGTCTTAATGAAATGTCGCAAATGCTTCTGAGCAAACTTAATTTTAAGAAGGAGCCTGATGTGGTGTCCATAACTTCAGGCGGGACTCGCAGCCATGCTGCATCCCTCGCCTCGGGAAGCTCTCAGACAAGCCCCGAATGTACGGCTGCCAGGCTCGCTGCAGATCCCACGCTTACATCGAATGTCGGGAACTCTCTGAATGGACACCGCCGCTCTACCTCTGGGCCTGTTATCCCGTCGGTGCCAGTAACCATCAAACCACTACTTAGTTCAATTCTCTGGCGCCTGCACTGCCAATCCGGCGCGACACCAGGTTTAAACAGCTGCATTCTTGTCACAAATGATCGAACCACGCAGACATGGGCACAGAAATTTGGCATTACGACGAAGAATATCCACCAACTCCGCACAGCTATCATCTACGAGGAAAAAGAGTTCAAAAACCACTGCAAATACATTGAAAAGAACCAAACTACCGAACCTGAGCGGCTACTTTCATACGAAAACGAGAGTGATGAAGACGTGCTCGTATTTGTGCCCCGCGGGCCAGGAAAGTCTGCCTCTCGGGGAACGTCAATTAAACGACCATCCACTCGTAAATCCACAGCAGGTGATCGAATTGCTAATACCAGTACGAGTGGCAGTAGCGTCAAAACAAACGGCCAAACTGTTCCTGAGGCGGTTGTTGAGGTACCATCTGTCCCCATCGATCCTAATTCTTTTAGCCGCAATTTTGGCACCACGAAGCCAAGCCCTCCTGCAGAAGCCCCTACACCAAACGGAAATCCTCCACGAGGGTTTGTTAGTTCTAG
>LDEV01002394.1:3233-29588 GCA_001014755.1 Blastomyces silverae
GAGATAGAGAACATGAGACGGCGGCAACGAGAGGTAGCGTGGAGGAGGAGTTGGGATCTTATTGGACCAGACTGGTAGGTAGGTGAGGCTGTGAAATGTGATTACCGCGAATATTGTGCATTATTTGATAGAGCGGGGTGCCCGGAAACGCGGGGTTCGTACCCACGTCGTTGAGACTCTTCCCAGCCTCTGCTTTCAATTTCCTTTGGCTATGCCTGGGAATTCGTGAACTTTCCAGCTTTCTCTAAATATTATCTCTCGCCGGATGCAATAACTTACGGTCGATTTCCTACGAACGACGTGAACTTCTTCGTTTTCCGATGCAAAGGGCATTTGCTTGTATGACAAGGCTGAGAACCAGATAGAAGAGTTACCGCCAGAGGTTGCCAAGAGGGGTAACAACCTTTTCTGTTAATTTATCTAGCGTGGAGGGTGCTACGAGAAGCTTTGCCAAAGGTGAACTTTTTTTTTTAAAAAAAAAACTAGGTATTTAGAGCATATCAATCGATGCTGATATCTTGCTGCCAGGAAGTCTATATTGACCAAGTCAAGACCTACGTCGGAATTACGATCCCCGCTACGTCACAGTTCATACAGCTCCTAGCCAACAAAATGAGACTACACGATGCAATCAAAAGCGGAAATGCGGCTCAAGTCGAGGATTTGCTTGCCTCTGGTGTCGATGTTAATTTGCCGGACAGCCATGGGTTTATACCGCTTGAAATAGCAATAAGCTGCACGAATCTTGAGATGGTGATGGTTCTACTTGACAATGGCGCCGACGTCAATGCTATCACTGCTCGTGGTAGCATACTCCACCATGCAGTGACACATGATAATGTCAAGATTGTGATGACTCTGCTTGAAAAGGGTGCCAATGTCAATACTATCACTCATCATGGTAGTGTACTTCATGAAGCAGTGAAGCATGATAATGTTGAGATTGTCAGAACTCTGCTTGAAAGGGGTGCTGATGTCAATGCTACTTCCTCTTTTCATGATAGTGTACTCCATATAGCGGCGATGCATGACAATGTCGAGATTGTGAGGACTCTGCTTGAAAGGGGTGCCAATGTCAATGCTATCACTCATAATGGTAGTGTACTCTATCAAGCAGTGATACATGATAATGTTGAGATTATGAAGACTCTGCTTGAAATGGGTGCCAATGTCAATGCTACTTTTTCTTATCATAGCAGCGCTCTATACAGAGCAGTGTTGAAGAGTAGCATTGGTGTTGTCCGTGCTTTACTCGATAATGGTGCCGACGTCAATTCCCGTCATCGAGGCGAGATTCCACTTCAGGGCGCGTTTAGGCTTCGGAGAATGGATGTGTTCATGCTTCTACTCAAATACCACGCCGATACAACCCGCCTGGGGAACAATAATGACCAAGACCGTTCAGGCTTTGACCCCGTGGACAGGTCCGGGTGGACACCACTACATATAGCAGCTGCCGATGGCGGTATTTCTACAGTATACGACCTTCTTGTGGATGGAGTAGATGTACTCGCTAAAACGCCGAGTGGCGAAACTGCGTTAGAGATAGCTCTTTCGCATCATCATCCTTCGGTAGTGAGAATCTTGCTCGAGAGGAACTGGCCGAGTTTTGACGCCAAGGGTCCAATTTTTTCAGATGAGGTCATTGAGCAACTGTTCGAACCTAGGCGGATTGACAATTTCAGTCATGGAATACGGATCCTGGATCATGATCTTCCGCCAAAATTGGACGGAGATTTTCACCAGCCTCGGTGCGCTCACCGAATCCTGGGAAGCGCGAGCAATCTGGAGTCTTCTCCAGGGGATCAAGGATTTGAGACGCCATTTAGTAGTCCAGCGGATTCTGACTTTGCGGAGCATACTTCGAAACTGGATGGCTTAGAACTGGAGGTAGCGTACCTTTGTGGTTTGGGTGGAGTTTTGCCTCTAGGTATTGATGAAGGTGGAAGTTGTGGATTTGTAAATATCCGTAAAGATACGGGCCAAGTTATGTATGGTACGAACATACACCTTACAAATGCGCCTGGGGTGAGAAATACCTTGCGACGACCTTTCTCAAAGTTGGAAATCGATAAGCTGCTAAAGGACTGTACTAATGTTACTACACGAGTTATTTATGCAGCTAGACGCTTGCAGCATGGTGGATTCTGCTGCAATAACTTCACAATTCTTGTGCTGCCACCGGGGGCAACGGCTATAAAGGTGGTACCAATCTCTATCGGCCTGGTGGAGGACCTTTTCGCTACGCTAGCGGTGGGCACTTCTGGACAAGCCGTCGATTTCGCCAGGATCCAAGCGTTCTCTGAACAGATATTCGAGGAGTTTGAATTCGCAGCCATTATCAGAACCAAAGGAGAGGTGGAAACAATTTTACATGAATGTTCTCTTGCCCTACAGGTCCTTGCCTTTGGTTTGGTTAACTATATACGATGCCATTCCGTGGAACTCAACTCACACTGGATAACAGCTACCGCGCCTAGATGGATGCTATGTGGCACGGGTATTACTGGATCCAGAATTCAAGTGGAGGAGAAAAAACTCGCGTGCCTCCACGGAATGATCAATAGCACAGTGTTGGTATTTCGCGGTTACCCAAGACGATCTAGCGATTCTTTCCCGCATTCAAGTGATAAAACACCTGCTGCTCCATGTGGAGAGTTCCTACGGACAACCATAATTGATTTCATAGATACCTGGGGGCGGAGTATTCTATATGCCAGTTCGACTTCGAGTGGAGAATATTACGCAGCAGATATTTGTGGCGGGATCATTGTTCCTGAAAAGGAGCAACCTCTCAAAGGTCAGGTCCTATGCCACTGGGAGGAAGGACTTGACCTCCATGACACACCCAAGGATCGGCCACTCTTCCGATCTTCTGATGTCCTCGTCATTGGATTTACCAAAGTTAACAAACAATGCCAACTAGATCAGCGCTGTCTCACCTCAGCGTTGCAGGCATGTTTGTACAACGTCGGGACCGAAAATCCGCACATGAGTTTGAGTCAAGTCCAAGTAGGGGCTCACGGGGGTCACTACGGCATCCTTCAGTTTGCCGGCGTTTGGAAGCGCCATCCTGGCTCAACACTGAAACGAGCAATTATGCAGGACTGGAATAAACGGGACTTGGAGATATTATATATGCCCGTTGGTCTCGAGCTGAGCATTTGTACCGGCATTGCTCGAAGGGTTCTACTCAAGGACATCTTCAACGTTCCGGGCGTTCAGGAACATATTCGATACGTCTTCGATGAAGAATGGGAGTTACTGACTGCTCCCAGTAACTCGTGGAATGCACTGTTCGAGTCCAAAAGCAGGGCAGAGTTCCGAGACGCCGCGAGAAAGCTAAAGAAAGATACGAAAATCCACGACAGATTTGCCAAGATAGTATGCCATGTGTTGAAAATCCTCCAGCATACCGGGGTCGATTCTCAATGCAGGAATATTCAGTTTTGGTGGCCTGAGGAAGAGCCACAGCCTCGTGGAATAAAGATCCCTCGCAAATCTTGTGGAATTCGAGGACGACCTTGGATCCGGATGCTTCGAGATTCCCCTGAGTGCGCGGTTTTCGCGGTGGCTAGCACTACTTGTGTTCAATCCAACCCGTTGAAAATGTGTTGCCAACGCCCCACGCCGCAGATCCCATTGCACATCACCGTTCTTGAGACTTCCCTTGTTCGCGTTGGCGGTCCCAATACATCGTCGGTAATCTCGCAGCTAGTCGTTCCGCAGCCAATCCTCCAAAGTGGCCAGAAGTACTTGATGGGCAATGCTGGGGTTTTGGTCGCTCAAAGCCAGTCTGACCAGCAGCATCCCCCCTTACAACTGAGGTGGGAAGATTCTGTCCTGCCTCCTTTCCCGGCAACGAACCGTGTCCTTGTTCGGGAGATACAGCGCTGTTCTGATCAAGGCCAAGGCGTGTTTGTCTTATAAAACCCACTTCCGCATCAGTCAAGGAGTTGTGCGCTGGAGGGCTGAACGAGAAGAGAAATTTTGCTAAGCAGCAGCAAAAGCATTATCGATACACTTCACTCCATATCAGCACAACTTTGTTTCTTCCTCTCTGTTTTTCCCAAGTGATCCCCCTCCTGGAAATTTACTTTATCTTCTAGTTCTCTGCGTCTCAATTCTTCAAGTTATTTTCAGTCAACCAACTCAGGAAGTGCCAGAAATTGTGTTTAATCCTGAATTTCATCATGAGTCAAGCGCGGGAGCATGTAGTAGTGAGTACATCTGGAACATGGTGCAGGCTAATGTGTCTATAAATTCCCAGCAGCTAGCACAAAGTTGAGGGTGCATGGCTGGTTGAGGCCATAGATGCAGTTTAAGATGAGTCCCATTACTGAACAGCTGCTTGAATGGGGAGTTTTTTTTTTTGAAGAACTGATATTTCCCTATCTGTTGTCTATGGATTATGAATTATTTTTCAGTGAATTGATGTCAAAGAATGAACAAACCAGAACTTCACTCCTTTTGAAGTTTTTGCATACATGAACATTTTTATAGGATTGATCATCACATTCAACAGTTTCCAGAACATTTCATGTCTTGGCATCTCAATATCTTTCTGACTCAAATGGCACATGAGAATGTTTTGTGTAGGCAGCTTTCATGAACAAACATTCTATAGTTATGTCTACAGGCTGACCTCTCTGCTTTGATAGAACCTGCTTATCTAAAAATGAAGGATGTCATCCACTCAGCTGATCTTCTTGAGAATGTCATAAGAATTGAATACTTTAACAGAGTGATTGAGAATTAGTTTCATTATTGCAGTTATACATTTTAGATCAAATGCTATGAACAATATGATAAGACTTGTAAGATATAAGAGAATGAAGTGTCAGAAGCATTGAACATCAGCTAGATGATTGCACAGCTGAGAACCTAGATGAGTGTACACAATGTTCATCAAGCTCAGTTCTGAAGGAGTCTGAAAGAAGTGATTATTGTCCAGACAAGTCAGAGTCATGTTCTCTGAGAGAAGCTCTGACTGATGTGTGTGAAGTGACAAATAGAAATATGCAGCATGTTTGTCAAGCTGTTGAATCTTTCTTTTTAATGGTCTGCTGCACTCCACATGGCCTTCCATTATATACGGCAACATGCATACTGCATGGCAGACCCTCGAGAGCCAAAATGTCAAGTAATAGGTGTTCAACTGCTAGGTGTTGGTTTCAGAGTTTGTTTGTGTATGAGCTCCGTGTTGAGAAGAGCTAAAAATAAGCTTATCTGTGCACTTTATCACATGATATAGGGTGATAGAGCACCAATTACTTCGTAAAATAGGCATGGGACTCAGGCCACGCTCCTGCGTAAACAGCTGATGTACGTACTCTGTACTCTGTACTCCGTAGGGAGTACTAAATGCTTCATCATTTTTGATTTGTGACCTGTCTGAGCTTCAGCGAAGGGAACTTCTCTCTTCTACCGTTCTGAAAACCACCCGATTTTCCATTACAAAAGCCGCTAAAGACTAGGTTTCGCAAACTGTGCCTGATTCACGACATAATTTTCATCATGGTTCACCCAAGGCGGGAGCTTCCAGCATGGTACTATCGTTTGCTTGCTCTCACAATCATAGGAGATCGAGAAGTGACTTCTGAAGACTTTGATGAAGATATTTCCAGCATTTCAGATCTATCAATTGATTCTGAAGCAGATTCTGAAGCAGATCCTGAGGCAGATCCCGAAGCAGATCCTGAATCCGATGTAAGTACTATGAGGCACTCGATCGTTGAATGTGATTGGGAGAAATTCTGACAGCAACATCTTCAATCCAGGTCGATGAGGAGGATGAGGATGAGGAGGAGGATGAGATCGATCAGGTTGATACCATGTCGAACAGGTCCTACAACGGGTCAGATGCCGATTACTACTACGAACTTAAAGAGGAACGCGAAGACCGGAAGCTGGAACTGCTGAAGGACAAACAAGCCAAGGACAGCCGGCGAACCTTCGATCGAGACCAGGAAATAGAGGTCCAAGAAATGTATGACTCTCTCAAAAATGCAAAGCAGAGTGAAACACCCCTTGTGCCCATTTCCAGCAAGCACTTCCGCCTATATTCAGTAGATCATGTCGACTATTTCTACAATCCACACTTCTATCCATCGAAATATGTCGAGTTCTATCATCTGGACAACTACACCCCTTCAGGCCAGCCCCTGCCCGCGCGGCATGACATAGAGACGCATGGACATGTGTATTTGAATTCAAACACCGACTGTAATTTTGGGCCATTCTTCTCCCCCAAATATGCTGGGCTGGAGGAATTTCGATTGGAAACCAAGCGCGGTAAACACGAACTCGTGTTTCAATTCATTAGCAATGATTACGTGAAACTGAAAGTCCCTCGCGAAGTAGTCTTCGCGGACACAGATCCGCCTGCAGAAGCACCTGAGCTCTTTGAATTTTCGGGCATCTGTTGGGAAATAGAAAAGGAAAGGGAAAAGGCAGAAAGGAAGAGAAAACGCTCGCCATCACCACAGCGCCCGCCATCACCACGGGAGACTTGGTTTGAGATGAATCATCCGATGGGGTGGTGGAACCAAAGCCGAATGTATTGATGAAAACCTGATATTTTGCATACCAGTGCTTACCATTCCCTATAGGAGATAGCTAGTGGGGCCAAGAGATTCCTTGCTATTTACCAAAGAGTTACCCAGCCATTATTATTAAATAAAACATAACTATCGCGAAACCCTCACTAATGAATTATGCAGCATCCACAGTCTTTGCTGGTACAAGAATTAAGAAAAAGAAATATAGGAAAAACAGAAAACTAATACGCAATGTAGGTAGTTAACTATGCAAAGCAAAAACGAGCTCCCTTCGCCCTCCAAAGCTTAATCAAGCCCCGAAAAGCCTGTCCGCTTCCTTCCTTCCTCCTCCTCCCCTTTTTATTTTCTTCGCTTCTTCGTCTTCCCATGGTATTTACACCGGGGTGAACCGGAGCAGACATTTTTCTCCTTTGGGGATAAGAAGAAAATGATCCGTGATATCCATGGCATCAGCCGCCATGGCATCGTCGACGCTAATATTAAATCTCCGCACCAACGTTGCAATCAATATCCTCATTTCGAACAACCCCATCGTCCGCCCCATGCAATTCCGAGGCCCCTTGGAAAACGGCATCCAGAACTTCTTCATGCCGTCAGTCACATTGTCTCCAAGCCAGCGGGACGGGTCAAACTTCTCCGGGTCCGGGAAATGCTCGGGGTTACGGTGGGTTGTCCATGCATGTGTTGAGGCTACAGTCTGCAGTTTGGCGATGCAGGAGAAGGAACAGAGCAGGATCCGTTAGCAAGGCTCGGTTCCAATGGGGCCATGGATTGAGATTTGAGATTGAAGAGAAAATTTGTTTTGTTCTGTATTACTCACCCCTCCAGGCACATAGATGCCGTTTATCGTACATCCACCAATGGGGGCCTCCCTGAGGAGACCAGCTGGGATAGGTGGATAGGCTCGCAATCCTTCTGAGATAAGAGCGTCTAGAAATGGGAGATTCGATACGCTGTGATGTTGGATGACCCCATCTACCACTGGAAGGTCGGCGAGCTCGGAACGAAGTCGCTCCGCTAGATCTGGGTTGCGTGCGAGCTCCCAGAACAGATAAAGCAGAGCTGTCCCGGTGGTATCGGTCGCTGCGAAACCAAGATTGCTGATTTCCACCGCGATATCGGAATCGGCGAGCGCATCTGGGTCATTCCCTTTACGGCCGATCATCTTGGTGAGAAGATCTCTTCGCTTAGAGACACGTCCATATTTCTGGATATACTCATTAAACCGATCAATCCCGTACTGGAAAATCGGTATTTGGTCAGCAGCAAATCATTTTGGGTTCTGCAAAACATCGGGGCTTAAGCCCAGCCGAAGAAAGGACCTGGAAAGGTCCGGGATTGTGTGCAAAAGTTCTTCCAAACTCACCTGGTAGATGCGCTCTTCCGCACCGAAGGCGAACTTGATCTTGGGATGCGGTATTCTCTGCACGAACCAAGCCAGTATGGGAAACGTGCTCTTAATCGCCCACGTTATTAAAAACAAATCAAAATCTTTCACATATCGCGGCATCTCGTCGGAATCCAGACCGCCAAAGGATGCCCCAAGGAAGGCTTCGCCTGCATTATCCAGCGTGTACATTTTGAACCAATGCCTCATGTCCAAAGCCTTCCCGCCCGCCCGCTCCATTCTGGCTACCAACTTCCTCACCGAATTTTGAAAAACAGGCTCCATCTCATCAATATGCTGCTTCGCGAACGCATGATTCAACAGCCGGCGCCTCTCCCTGTGCACAGCTGGGTCCGATAGGTGTAGGACACCAGGGCGGCCCATTGTCATATACATAGGTGCCTTGCGGAATCGGGTTCCAGTCCCATAGATGGTATCGATGCTCTCCGCGGTGGAGAAGCTGAGTTCGTTCGGCCCAAGCTGTACCACGGGGCCGTACTTTGCATGGAGTTCATGGATTTTTAGGACTCGCCGTCCGGCAAGGTCCACGCACAGCATCCATGCTCCCGTGAGCTTTGCGAGAAGCGGTCCTGGTACTTTACGGAATGGAGAGAAGAGGAACCTGTTCACAACCTATACACGCAGCGAATTGATTCGTTAGTGGCAAACTCCCGATCCTCTGCTTGGATTTAATGCCGTGGGAGAGGTTCTTTTTTTTTTTTTTTGGAAACAGGAAATAAAATATGTAGTAAAGAAAGCTCACTTTCACAGTGTTGACGATAAGCCATAGACCAAGCACGGCAAGGCATGCAGCAAACGCTGCGTTTGGAGGAACAGCTACAGCGAGAAGACATTGTTAAACGGTGAACCCCTGAAAATAAAAAAAGGCTGGATATGATATGATGCTGGAATGAGTAACTAACAGGGTAGGATCATTTTTCCACTTCATGAAAGTTAAGCAGTAGAGGAAAGATACTGAGAAACGGAGAGACAGAGACAGAGACAGCAGTGATCTGTTTACATCACAGTCCTCCCAAGAGTCTCTTTGTACAATTATATCAACCTGCTACAAAGATTTCCGGGAATCGATAGAGACTCATTTATATGTAGTTTCACAGCATAGATATAGTACATGTACATGTACATACATTAATATTATTCCAGCTCGCTCCGTAAGAGGGTGCTAGAGTATCCGATGTATGTATGTACGCACTAACTGCATAAGGTATATAATAAACGGCTAATGAGCATACAACTTCTATTCAGGGAGAGTGGAGCTCTATGCATCTCATTCTTACTGGGCATGGCACTGATGGCAGCGACTGCATTTGCGTCGTCCTGGATGGGCCACAGCCAGACTCCGTGACGACGATCGCAGAAACATCGACCAATGGCCACTGGCCAGCTGCAGAATCGACGACAACGCCCATACAAAGAAAAAAAGCCCATCTAGGCACATCACACAACGCCCCGGCATCATGCGAATCAGCCATAACTATTCGCCATGTTGACCACCACGCCTTAAACGAGCTCTACATACGCGATTGGCGCTCGCTCCTCCCATCCCTTAAAGTTTCCCCCCCCTTCGCCCCGCTAGCCACGACAAATGATGGCTTTTTCTTATTGAGAGAGGACCCGGGGGTTTGGGAATAGGAGATATTTTCCTTTTCTTTTTTTTTCTCATTCTGGAGAGAAAGTAGCTAGTTAGCTAGCTATTGAATTCGCAGGCTATTGGTTATTACTGGCTCATCGGATTTCACGGCAGCTTTTTTTTTTAAAAAAAACGGCCAGCTTCTCTTCTCTTTTCTTTTCTTTTCTTTTCTTTTGGTTTCTTTTTTTCATATCTCTGAACCTGAATGCGTGTTGCCTGCACGGAGCAGGGACTCGGGAGGGGACATGTGCAAATTAAAGTATATGAACACGATATCGATGCACCCACCGCATACATATGAAATGTTGTAGAGGCCAGATGCGGCCGCTGCCCAACCATCCAGGCCATTCGGGAAGAGGAAATAAAACCCCTTCTAGCTAGTGGTAAGTTCCACACGACCAATTCACCTTTAGCCAGCCAGCCAGCCCCCCCCCCCCTCTTTTCTCTATTGAGAAACGAAACCCAGCAGGCCCCTCAGAATTGCTTTCATCGTGCAAGATGAGCATGCTGTTGTCTGTTGTACGGAAGCGAATGCAACTATGGACATCGGCGATAGACAACCATGCATAATAGGTCGCGCAGATCGAATTGGGTGGGCCCCGACGAAGTTGAAGTTGAAGTGAATTGGTGGATGGAATTCTCTTCCATCCGATAAGTGTGTGCTGGGAAGCGTTTTTATTAGGTCTCCGCCAGGTTGAGAGGCATGGAGTACTTTTCAGACTCTCTCTTTATCCACGACATATGGCAGAGGGGTAAAGCGATTCACCCCCAACGTTATTAAACGTCTCATCACACAAGCTCCGTTGTGAAGAGGGGGGAAAAAAAGGTAAATAAATAAAGTTTCTCCAGGAACAGACGCAGGAAGCTAAAATAAGATCGAAAACTCCATTCATCTACTCCGTACACCGGTGACGTAATGAAATATAAGAAATCATGACTCCCAGCCGAAGCCCAAGCCAAACCAAGCCAAACCAAGGTCAGGCGGCAACCCAATAAACAAAACAATAACTCGCCAACAGCCACGAACAAGAGGTTTCGGAGATAACACACCGTAAAAGTTTTCAAGGCTACCGCAGAAGACAGAGACGTCCGTGGGGAGAGAAGACATGGGGAGAGAAACGAGGATATGAAGTGAGCAGGGTCAACTGCCAGTTAAATCTCAACCAACCAATACACACACACACACAGACACACAAAAATTGCGGAATCCCATGGAATGAGAATATTCCCCCGCATTCCTCTGCCACCCTCTTTCCCCAAGTCACCTACCTCTTCCTAGTCGTCGCCCCATCCCCACCTTCGCCAGTACTGACCGGAGAGGCACCTACACCTGTTTCCTCCTCCGGTTCAACCCTAACAAGCACCTCCTCCAAAAACCCCTCAAGAAACGCATTGACCTCCCCGCCCATCCCTACAGGCGCCTCATCGTCCCACTTTTCGATATCTTTAAATATTCCCGCAGCCTTGATAACCAACCTCCTCACCTTCTCATGGGCGTATTGGCGCCGTTGGAGATGTTCTAAAGCGGTGGGGTTGCCGCTACTGCTAGTACTGCTATTGTTGCTTTGTCCAGGTGCGCCTATGCCTGAATTGCGGGTCATGGTGTTAAGGATGTAGGCGCGCCGGCGGAGAGCGGCTTCAAGGGCGGGGAGTATGACGCCGTTAAGAGCGGTTATTTCGTTCGCCTGAGAGTGTGGTACTGGGGAAAAGGCGAGGGAGGATGACTGGCTAGAATCGCTAGACTTGCGTTGCTGCTGCTGCTGCTGTTGGTGACGTTGTAGTTCCTGTTCTAGTTGCTGTTGGTGTTGCTGCTGCTGTTGTTGTTGTTGATGTTGTTGATGTTGTTGCTGGCGCTGCGGTTGTTTGTTTGGCACACCCCCTTGCTGCGGGGTTGGCAGTTGTGGAAGTCGCTGTTGGTGGATGGGTGGTAGTGGTTGTTGGCGCTGGACAAGATTTAGGGGCTCGGGTACGAGGGGGGGGAGCGGGTGTTGCCTTGAGGGCTTGTGTTGGCGTGTAGGCTGTGTCGCTGGACTGGGTGTTCGATTGGATGTATCTCTGAGTGGATTTGCTTGGTGTCCCTTGAATGGCGGTATTTCTGGTATGTGCATCGCAACTGGCTTCCTTGTGATCTGCTCTTGAGCCGCGGGTGCTGGAGCGGGTATGGGCGTGGGTGTGGATGTGGGAGAGTGTTGTTGTCTTTGTTGTGAGGCATTCGAGTCGCTCGGGGACTCTCCAAGTCGAAGAAACCCGATATCCTGCGCTAATGACTTTTGGAGCGCTCGATCATAATCGCTTGTGCTGGGGCTTTCCTTCTGGGGAGGCGGCGGGGGCTTTGCAAAGTGCGACGGTGTCTTGGGTACTGGTTCCTGGAAAGCCTTTTGTTTCTGGGCGGAGGGCGGGAGTGGAACTCTTGCAGCAGCAGCAGCTATAGGGGAAGCTGGGACTGCTGTAGGGATGTTGCGCTTTTGGGGAGATTTTGGGGGTGAAGGTGGACCCTTCATGGTTTCCTTCGAAGATTTGTTCTGGATATGCAAGTCGGTCTGTCCCTTCCACGGCTCGACTGCTGGAGATCTATTTGTGTCTTCATGTGCCTGTGTTCTTGCATTTGCCGCCGCATCGTTCATTGCTCGTAGTCCACCTGCTCTCCCGCCAGCGGGTCTGACAGTACCGAAATCCCACAAGTCCTCTTCCTCAGGAGTAGGTTTATGCGGGGCTTGGCGATAGTCTTGCTCGTCATCGTCATCGGCAGATCGATTCCCATGAACTGCCTGCCATCGTTCTGATCGCTCAATCAACTCGGTGAGATACGTAGTTTTCTTTGCTCGCTTGATAAAAGGATGTTTCAGCAACTCTTTAGCAGAAGGCCGCTCTCTGGGGTCTCTCTTTAAACATAATTCGACGAAGTCCTTAAAAGCTTTGCTGAAGTTTCCTTGCAGAACTGGGGGTGGATTCTTGGGAATCAGGAAGAGAACTTTCATTGGATGGATGTCCGAGTACGGCGGCTCGCCTTGCGCCAATTCAATGGCCGTAATTCCCAATGACCATATGTCTGCTTTGTGGTCATAACCAGATTGTTTGATAACTTCCGGTGCCATCCAGAAAGGGGTACCGACAAAGGTGTTTTTCTTGGTCATGGTTGCAGAAAGTTGCCCAGAGACGCCGAAATCTGCCAATTTGACTTGACCATTCGCTCCAAGAAGTATGTTCGCAGCTAAGTTAAAGTATCTATCAGCTCCAGCGACTATAAAAAGACAATTAAAAAGCAGGAGAGAGAGGGGGGGGTAGCCACCTTTGATATCTCTATGTAGCTTTTTGTCGCTGTGGAGATAGTCCAATCCTAGTAGTAGTTCTCTGAGAATTATCATGACGTATTCCTCAGTAATAAGGCCCGCGCGCATCAAGTCACAGCAACTCCCACCCGAACAAAACTCCATTATAATCCATAGGTCTGATCCCTTCAGAAACGAACCATGGTATTTGGTAACATATGGCGAATTGAGCTCGGACAGGATAGAGATTTCTTGAATGATATCCTCGACTTCATCGTCTGCGTTTTCGACGTCGATGATTTTAATCGCAACAGCTTGACCTGTTCGTTTGTCGACTCTGCAATTGGAATTAGCTAGTGCTCACTCACTCACTCACCGCGCACGGGGGAAAGTTGAGAAACACGCTTTCAACACATACCCTTTGTACACTTTCCCAAAGCTCCCACCTCCTGTCAAAAGAAGTTAGCCAAAGAGATGCCAACTATATTTTCATCATAGCAGCATTCTAGACGTACCGATACAGTTCTGTTTGGTGTAGTAGGTTTCGGGGTCAACGGCGCCCTCCATTTTCGCAGGAACGCAGCAGCAATTTCAATCACTTTGTGGAAATATCCAAGACAAGGCAATTGATATCCTTTCCCAACTGCAGCGGTCTTGGGAGAATTTGTATGGGGGGAAGATGTGAGTCTGTCTGTGGCGCTCGGAACGATTGTAACGATTGTAAAGATCGGGAAGAGGGGGGGGAGACGATATGAATTTATTTGTCAATGTGAGGCGGATTTTAGGGAACGAGTAATTTCCTTCGTCTTCTAATAACCAACTATCGTGCAGTTAAAAGAGATTTGGCTTCGTTGCGGGCGTCTGTACTATATTTGTTTACTTCGTGGGAACTGTTTACGGCGCTCAAGGGTGTCAGTCAGTCAGTCGGTCAACAACCAACCCTAAACCATTTCCGGTGCGACAGATGCGGCTTTTTCAACAGCGGAGACGACGTACCGTTGCAGTCATTAAGTCGTCGAGTGCAGTATTTAAATTGGTTCTCTTGGGCGATATCTGTTCATGGCGACCCCGATGTGGAAATGTAATGTCCAGTGGTGTTGTTCTGGGAGGGAGTCTTTAGCGGGGAAAGTGTGAGTGGGTGAGAAAAGACGACCCTGGCGCTGGTGATACGGAGACTGAGACGGGCTCCCGTCAACAACAGTTCAACAGGGCAACGGACGGCATGGTTGTTTTCGTTTTCAATGATGATTGAGACGCATTCATCGATGATGTCTGTACAGTTCAAACATTTCTTAAGACCTGCAAAAATCATCAATGATCTACACCTACATAGTTACAATCTTGTTTCTACGATTTGTCAATAAACAAACTATTCTTCTACCAATTCCGGGTCAGGCCAGGCACCAGAAGCTAAATGGCTGTTAACTGGGATAGCTCGACTCTGAGGCAGGGCCAGATGATTGGGCCAGCAGGTAACTCAGGCCTTGGATGTTGTTATTGTTGTTTGTTTTGCTGGCTAGTTTATTTATTTAGTTAGTGTTTCCGGTTTCTTTGGTTGATCTCCGCCAATCGCTGTTGATGACTTCACTGTTTTGAAACGGTGAGATAGACAGGCGTAGCCCCAGTCACGTGTCCCATACATTGAGTGCCTAGGTAGGTGTAGGAATAATAAACAGTAGTTATTTTTGTATAGAGTTATGCATTATTTTACACGCAGTGTTGTGGCTTCAGTTTAACTTAATTCCTTTTATGAAGCATTTCAATTTTTGGTTCTAGGGGGACCACTTCAACAAGAATGCCATATTCCGAAAGAAAAAGTTACTCATCAGAAAGATGAAAATGATTCTTTTGGTCTATGAATGCTCATCACTACCAATGTCAATAAAGCCAGCGCCAATTCCAGTTCCAGTTCCTGTTCCTGTCCCTGTTCCTGTTGCAATATGAGTGCCAATTCCAGTTTATTGGTATCATTTCCATCTCCATTTCCATTATTACCACAATCCCATCCCCGTCCTCCCCCCCGCGCACAAAAATCAATCCTCGACAAACCCAACCATAACCGTCCCATTCTTCAACCCCGCGTCCGAAATCGTGACATCCAACAACCCAATCAGATTCTGGCCCATCGACACTAGCTCGAACTCCACCCCAGCCTTATCCTCCGACAACGGTGACGCCTTCAGCCACTCGTAGATGCGCCGGATCGGGTCAGATAGGTTGAAGCGCCGGATCACGCGGCCGGTTGGGTGGCGGAATTGGATTCGGGTCACGGTTGCTGGGTCTGGGTTGGGTTCTGCGTGGGGGTTATTGGAGGGGATGGAGGCGAACGTCGGGTTCTGGTGGGACTCTTCCGCTTCTTCTTCTGCTTCATCTTCTTCTTGGTGCTGTCGACCGTTTGGTGCTGCGTCGACGTCCATGTCATCGTCTAGGTTTGATACCTTCCCCTTTCCTTTGATATCGCCAATACTCCTGGTCAGATCGTCGGGATCCTCATATCTGCCCCCCGCCTCTTTCTGGCTCTGGCCCTCCAGACTATTCTTCAGCGCCATCTCCAACATCTCCTCCTCAGTCATGGTTTCGAGCTTGCGCTCCTGCTTCACTTCTGGTTTCCGCCTGGCGACGGGGTTCCGCACAGTATGGTCTAAACTGTAGCGATCGAGGAATTCGTGGACTTGCATTAGGAAATCGGACGGCTTTATGACCGGGGGTCCAGTCCATGTCTTTACTTGCTCGCCCGTTCGTGGGTCAACAATCGCGATGTGTGGGTAGTTATCTTGCACGTCGGAGCCGGGGAAGTAATATTGAATATATTGCGAGCCGCGCGGGTCGTCCTTGGAGTATTGCAGGAATATGAAATGCTCTTTTACTGTCTCCATAACGCCCGGGTTTTTCCAGAGATCTCGATTTAGAAGTTGGCAATCGAAAACAGATGCGTCCTGGATGTTGACTAACAGCCATTTCATTTTTTCCCGACCTTCATCCCGGGCCAGGTCCCAGGGGAGTTTCGACATGATCTCAAAGGGTGGACGGTACATTTCAGCAAGCATACCAGATTTGCTAGAGGCGTTGGAAGCTCCACCGGTAGCTTCTGCTAAGGATGCCCGATGTGACGCCGAACCATCCTGATTCCAGATCGACGATGAGACGGGTCTTTGGTTGAAAATGCCCGGTCTACCTATGTTTAGCAAAATATCAGTCCACGAACATACAGAATGTTACAAAAAAATAAAAATAAACAATAGTAGACAAGCTACAAGCTACATACTTCCTCTAGCTTGTTGCCTAGCCCGCAACTGACGCATCACGGCATCGTCCAGACCATCCTCGGCATCAAACCCTAACTCTGCACCAGGCCCGACCAGGGTCTCCGTTGTCCGGGCTAAGGGCGCGCGTACACCACTCTCGCCCCCGGGACCAAAACTCTCAGCACCAGCATAAAATTCTTCTTGTAAACGGCGGGCCATGGCTTCGTCATCGTCAAATGTAGAATGCCCGGCTGGTTGTGGTGGTGGCTGACCGGCAGAGGAAGCTGACTGATGTGATGTCCGTACAGGGATGTTCGTGCCTCCTCCAAGTGTATCGTTATAATCATCGTCAGAGTCCAGATGGACAACGCCGTGTTCGTCTTCATAGCCTGGTGGTGGGCGTGAGGGTCGTGATGAGGGTGGAGGAACAGGCGGGGGAGAATGCGAAGTAGGGATTTGGTGTTGCGAAGGGGTGGGTTCCGGTTGGATATCAGCGCCGCCATTCTCGAAGTACAGCTGCATAGCGGTTTCGAGGTTGCCGTCGGTCAGCTGCAGGTACCGGGCGGCAACCTCTGGGGAGGAACCCGTGATTTCGGTGAACCCTGCCACCGCATCGTCCGCCATGGCAAAGGAGGGTGTTTGTGCTTTCTTCTGCTTCTCTGGGGAGATGGATGTATTTAAGGAGGAGTTTCGGGTAGATGTACGAAAATGAAGGAGGTTATGATATGAGGAGTAAGAAGTTTAACTAATCATTAGCAGGCTGGCCTTTTGTGTCGTGGAGGGGCATCAAACGGAGGGAGGAAGCTAAGGAACACGGCAATAGCAGATGCAGTAAAGTTGAAAAGGTCAATAAAAAGATGAATATGCAGAATCAAGTAATTGCCGTCTAAAACGAGATGCTTCTAGAGTCTAAGATGGTTGGCAAAGAAACAGGAGGCGGATTGGGAGTTGACATTGAAGAGGTGACGTTCTGGAGATTGTTAATTTGCCCGACTCAAGGCAGCTGGAGAAGTGACGATATCAGGATGAGTCAGCATGTGGAGGGGGATCAGGAGCATAGTTATTCCGATTCCGGGAGAGGGTACGGGAGGGAACAGAGACTAACTGCGCTATTATTTATGCACAGCTGACTCATCCAATTTTATCCATAGCTGCTAAAGTGGTTCGAATAGTCTCCCGTAGAGCTTTGACTACGCGACCGCGTTGGTTTGTTCATTGTGTGCTAAAAGGAATGTATGTATTTCCTTGAACGGATAAAGGATAGTGGAGTAACTGTAATGCAAAGAATTGATTTCTTTATTCAGCATATTATATCGTCCATTACTTATTTAATCAATACCATGTCCTCGAGTATCAAGGAGTGCAAAGCCGCCAGCCTGCAATATCCAGGCACAGACGGAAAAGTAATAATTATTAGCGTCAGTCGCGTCGTGGCGTGGGGGTTTGAACGCGTCCACGGGTGTGTGTCTTGCGGCCACGCGCGTGGCTACTTAACGCGACCACTCTCCGCATCTCCACATGTATCTTTTTGCTCGCAGGTACCTGTGCTGACTCTCTGGATACTTCATCCTCCACCTCAACTTCTCGCTGCTTCAACCACCTCCAGGTATCGCCCCTCACCACTTCCCTCTAAACCAGCGAGTGTTCTTCAGCAATGGCTTCCTCCGTGCTGGGCAAGAGACTGCGCAATGGTAAGTGCTTTCTGCTATTAATTTCCTGTCAATTGCCCAATTTGCTGCAAGATTCTTACTCCTCCGTATTATGTATCAGATAATGCCTCTGCTGCTATATCGTTGCGCTCCAGCAAACGACAAGCCCAAGCCCTTCCTCAACCTCAAATTCACGAGGAGGAACAGACCAATGATGAGGATGACGAGCTCTCTATATCGCACTCAACCGGCTGCAGATCTAGACAGCGGCGTCGAGTCGTCACGACCACCACCAAACCAAGAACCCTCCCCGTTCGTAATGTGCGCTCGAAACATACCGTTCCTGACAAAACAATCGACGAGTCTATATCGCCTTCAAATACCGCTATTATTATAACGGGTAAGTTCTGATCTGGGTCCTCTCAGTCTGATTTTTCTTCCCGAGTTCGGCCACAAAGCAAGAAAATGCTAACAGAGTCTCTTAAGATGAAAATACGCGCCCGCATGAATTCACCACTCCCAAGACACCATCCCGCTACAGAGATGCGCTCTCTCATAATAACGATAATACCAAAATTAAACCCGTCCCCGTTACTCCCAGACACCGCGTGCAGGTTTCCTATTCGGGGAGACCCTTGACCCCGCGAACTCCACGCATGATCGCTTCCCCAGCGGCTGCTCAGACAGTCTACACACCGGCCCGTCAACTGTTTGCAAGGAGCGCTACTCCAGGTCGACTCGTAGGCCGGGACAGTGAACGACAAGAATTGGCCTCATTCATCCAAAATGCGGTGCAATCGCGTCAGGGTGGTTGTATGTATGTCAGCGGACCGCCTGGAACGGGCAAATCGGCCATGGTGGACGAAGTATGTCAGGATCTCAGTATGGATGTGGATCTAAAGAAGGAAACTCTTAGGATCGCCCGTATCAACTGTGCGAGCATGACGAACTCGAAAGATATTTATGCGAAACTTGCAGATGAGTTGTGCGAGGATCCGCAGCTGTTCAAGCAGAGCCGGACTGAATTGCTGGCTGGGATGTTCGTGCAGAAGAAACGCACAAGTTCTTCCTCTGCCACGCCCTCCGCACTTTACCTCGTGGCGCTCGATGAGATCGACCACCTTCTTACCACTGATGTCGAAACCCTATATACTCTCTTCGAATGGTCCCTACAGCCCCATTCGCGCCTTGTGTTAATCGGTATCGCCAACGCTCTCGACCTGACTGACAGATTCCTACCCCGTCTAAAATCCAAGAACATGAAACCACTCCTCCTGCCATTCTTACCCTATACCGCGTCGCAGATCGCCGGCATCATTTCTACCCGACTCCGCTCCCTGCTACCCACTTCTATTCCCGCTAGAACTACTGCAACGACTGTTCCAGAAGATTTCACTCCCTTCCTCCACCCCGCCGCAATCCAACTCTGTGCGCGAAAAGTGGCATCCCAAACAGGTGACCTACGCAAGGCGTTCGACATCATCCGCCGCACCATCGACCTTGTCGAGCAGCAAACGCGGCAGAAACAGAAGCCTAGCTCTTCCTGCCAGTCGCCCACCAAAATACCCTTAGTTGAAAATGTGAATCTAGCTTCCTCCTTGATTTCACCACCGGATACGCCATCATCATCATCATCGTCTTCTTCTTCTTCTTCCATCCCACCCTTCTTTTGTTCTTCGCGTCTTTCTTTATTTTTTATATTTTTTTCCCTCCATTTTTTCTTCTTTTGTGTTCTCTTCCAATAACTACCTCCTCCTCCGTCTCTCCGTCCACTGTCTCACTTTATCCGACTGGACGACCCCAGCCACAGCTACAGTGTATACAGCCGCCACAGCACCCAGGGCGACGGTCGCACATGTCGCGCGTGTCACGGCCAGCGCTTTTGGACAGGGAACCGTGCAGCGGCTGCAAGGGTTGAATTTACAGCAAAAGGCCGCGCTTTGTGTGCTTATTGCGCTTGGTCGGAGGAAGGTCGATAACAGGGACAGCGGTACACTAGATACGCCGTCGTTGTTTAAATCCCCTCGATCAACGAAATCTTCTGTAGCTGCGGGGGTTGCGGCACCAACCGTCAACGAATTATTCGTCACGTACTCGGGGCTATGTCGTCGGGATAAGATCCTACAACCCCTCGCAGCAACGGAATTTAGGGATGTTATTGGCAGTCTAGAAACGTTGGGGTTGGTTGGGGAGGCGCAGACTCAAGGCCGCGGACGCGGGTCTACTACATCCGCTACTGGTGGTGTTGGTGGCGGTGGACCTGTTGGGTTACGGACACCCTCGAAACCGAAGACACCTACACGGATGGCTGGTCGTGTGACTGGGGCTGGAGCGGATGCGAGAATGCTTGTTTGCTTTGTGGGTGAGGGGGAGGTTGAGAAGCTTGTTTGTGGGGAGGGAGAAGGCATTCTTAGGGGGTTGTTCCGGGCGGAGGTCTAGAGCTGTTAGTGTATTGATGGTGCATTTGATACGTGTTTTGCTTGCGTTCATTTGCTTTGCTATGGCATTTGCATGGCGTGGTATGTATGTTTATTCTTGTATTATTCTTTTCGTGGCTGGTTAAGTCATTTGGTTTGTATGAGGGGGCTGGAGTTGTATTTTTTATATTATTTTTTTTTTTTTCAAATTGTTATTGTTATTTTCTATTGTTACTGAGTTGGAGTTCTTGTCGGTAGTATTCTTTCTGGTTTACCACTGGGTGTTTGTATGAATAAAATATATAGTATGGGTATAGATAATAGTTATAGGCACAACATAGAGTACGCTCCATATATTTTACATTCTACTCCCTTTACCTTTACCAGCATGCTGAAGTTTTTGTATGCGGTCTTGAAGCAATATTCTTATCGCATTAAACTTCAAAGTCAGTTAGTTACATAGATATAAATATATGACCCCGAAAGCACTTTGTGGCCCCAACCACGTATGCGGGGCCATACTCCGCTCTGATATAAAAAACCCCCCCCGCGAGGCCTGAGCTGAGAATATGCACAAAGCCCACCCAATCGTAAAGGAGAAAAAGCGCGGACAATATTTAGCTGACGGCAGCTGAGGAAACAACAATAGGATGTTTGGCGCAGAGAATAATAGAGACGTTCCAACAATGGATATAGATGGATGGATATAGTTATGGATGTTGCAACGCACCAGTCGAATATCGTATGGATGGGAAAAAGAAAGAAGAACAGAAAAAAAGAAAAGAGAATATGGTTAACTATATTAACTATATAGATGTACATAAGTTACGCCCGCCCGCTTCTTCTCCGCTGGTGAAAATGAAATTCATGAAGGATATGAAATCCATGGATATCTTGTGTCCGTGGCATCGTATCGTATCTTCTTTTTTGGCCGTTAACCATGGCCTAAACTAGTTGGTATGTATGGGTGGGTTTATATCTCTCGTCGCTCTACGCTTAATCATGTCCACACCGGAACATTTTACAAGTCCGCGTTTGTGATATCTGTCCGCCGTGATATCTTCATATACAACCTCTTCTGCATTGACACGCCATAGTTGAACGTATCCATCGGATGCGCGGGGTTGAGGATGGCGAAGTCGAAGCGGCGGAGTAGCTTCATATACATAACTCCTGTCAGCATATCCAAAAAGAAGAATAATAAAGGGGATGTTGGTTGATTAATTAAAAAATATAAAACCACACACACCTCAACAAGCACCTTGTTGATCTCCAGCAGCGAGATTGGCTTCCCCAAACATCCCCATTTCCCCTGCCCAAACACCAGCTCCACCGTCCTCTCCATGCGATTCAATCTCTCCGCCTCCTTTTCCCCATTACTCTGCTCCTGAGAGAACTCCCTCCTCCCCAACCACCGGCCAGGCGAAAACACCTCCGCATCTCCACCAAACACTTCTCTATCCCTCAGCACCACCCTAGCACTCCACCCCACATTCGTACCCCCCGGTACCTTCACACCGCACACCACGGCCTCCCGCGGACAGATGCGCGGCATGATGCCTGTGATCGGGGGCCAGAAGCGGAAGCACTCCTTTATGCATGCTTGCAGGTACGGGAGGGCGCGGGCTTCGGCGTCGGTGACTGGGGAGGAGATGCGGGATTGGGAGATGGCTCTGTCGATTTCGGAGACGAGGGTTGTGTAGGTTTTTGGAGAGGTTGTGAGGAGGAGGAGGGCGATGCGGATGGTTGTGGCGGTTGTGTCGGAGCCGGCGACGCTGGAGGGGGCGTGTTAGGTATGTATACATGTATGTATGTATGTGGAATATCTTGCATGCATTGTTTATATAGATAGATAGAGGGAGGATGCTTACATCTGGACTAGGGATTCTGCTTCCGCATCCCTCTGGCTGAGGCCGTGGGCAACAAACGAGCCCAGCATGTCCGGCTTGGTGATTTTATTTGGCCCATATCGCTCTGCGACGACTTCTTTGGCGATGCTGCATGATGATTTTTTTTTTAATGTCAACTCACTCATTCATCAGATATGGTCAGGGATGAGGAACAGAACCCATAACCTTTCCCAACCCAACAACATCCGTATGTGACGGTAGAAATGCCTTGAACAGGCGCGACTGCAACACATTCACCAATCCGGGCAGCAGAGCAATCATCTGCATGAGCGGCAGCGACTCCTCTGTCGTTTTGACGTAATCGAAGAGGTCGCCATCTTTATCCAGGAACCCGAACGCACGCCCGAATGCAATGGTCGAAATCACATCAAGGGTCAGATACTGGACTTTGCGCGCAATGTCCACTGGCCGCAGCTCCGTGTCTGTGGACAAGTACTTGCTCTCGATGAGGCGGATGAATTTGGCGACTTGCGTGTCTACGGATTCTTGCAATCCTTCTATCCCTTTGCCAGTGTACTACTATGCAGGGGCATTTTTCAGCAATCTAAAACCTTTTTGAGGTCAAAGTGGCAGGGCAGGGCAGGGGGTATATAAATCTTACGCCCGGAGCCAGTTTCGATCTCAGAACAGTGTGCAGCGCGTTATCGCGCATGGACAGCGTGCAGTCTCTCGGTGGATCGAGCTGGAAGCCCTTGTACCAGGGCGAACGATCCCATTCAGACCGAACTCCCCACATCCGCCGCACTTCGGCCGGATTGCCGCAGATAACATAATTAGGCGCGACTCGCACAAGCGGCCCTGCGATCAAGTGTCAGTTTGTTGAGAGAACTTCTTGCAATATGGCAGCATAAATTTGGCTCGGGACAGGAACGGTCCCAGCCAAATACAAAAAGAAATTATCCATGGATCCAATTTCCGTTTCTAGCTCTCACCGATCCTCGGAAGCCAGATGCGAGCCTCAAAATTGAGTGATGCGCTTAAAAAGGGGGGTACTTGTATCCCTACGTACCCTGTTGTTGGCATAGTTCACCTAGATCCTCATACAAGGATCCCCCCCATGCGCGCCGGAGGATCCAAATATTCGTCCACCCACACCACCGCGGCCCTGGGATGTGCCGCAATCGGTTCCAAGCTTGCACTCGCTGGACGACAAGGTACGCTACCGCAAGCGCTGAGACGAGCAGAAGCAGAACTGGCATGATAGAGTTTTGCCACTCGAGAACCCCGAGGAACAATGGAGTTGGAAAGACAATAGATTGATGGCGATAGCTTTCAGAACAACAATATTTCTCCGGAGGCTCCCCTCAATGGCAATCCGGGGTATTTTATGCAAGGCTACGGTAAACCATGCATGGGAATTGTGCTACTGACCTCTACCCCTCACGGTTGTGCAGCCATCACGAACTGCCTGTTGGCTAATATGGCTATCCCAACAACCCATGGGCGCTCATTTATCCTTTTCGTCGAACCTTGATTAACGCAGCCAAAACTACTTGCAGGGAGCCGGCGCCGGGGAACTTGGATGGCTAGCCGCCTTGGTGCGCAGCTCCAATCATTTAATCGCTCGTCTGGGGCCTCGAACGAGGGTTTGACAGGCATGGCCTGGAATCCCTTCCCGTGTTCAAGACGTCAATTCCATGGCAGGTGGGACAGCCGCCTCTCCATCTCACATTTTGATCTCCAACATCTTTCTCTAATCAGCTACACAAAAAAAAAACCAATTGCTATTGTTGTTATTGCGTGTATGTTTGAATCGACAGGATGGCCTTGGATACTGGACATACAGTGCATCAGGCGCCTCTGCTGGTAGGTTAAATATCTTGGCTTTTAGGTCAACGGAGCGATAAACAACTGGATTGATCGACAATCTGACCCACCTGTCACATCTTCAGCTTCCTGATTCCGACGAGGACTCTGCGGTCGCCGTGGTAAGTATGATATACCGTGCGATAGAAAGTCATGATACTGATCCCTACTAATCTCCACGCTCATTCAGAATGATGACCTGCTATCTCTTGCATCATTGACATCAAGCGTCCGTGGCGTTGTAGTCGAAAATGGACGGACATACCACTCCCTTAGTAGTGGGAGTAAGTTGTTCCTTTGCTCGTTTCTCACCATATTCAGATAGCGACGATAGCGACTGACAGAGGAAACCCCAACTAGAGTATTGCCTACCCAATGACGAGGTAAGCCTGAGAATTTTGCGTGCCATCTGAGGAAATCAACCAAAATTTTTACTGACTGTCCATCTTTCTACAGGAAGAAAAAGACCGGTTAGGTATGGAACTGGTCACATACATAGTTACATGTCTTTTTTTAATTAAAACTCGGGCTGACATCGTCGCGCCCGAAAAGATATGCAAAATCACCACTTCCTAGTTACCTTCGGAGGCAAGATGCACTTTGCCCCCGGTGCAGACAATGCCCAACGTGTCCTAGACGTAGGAACAGGAACTGGTATCTGGGCTATCGACTATGGCAAGTTGCCCCTTGTTTTGTTTTTATGGAAGCCATATCTCCAGCTTGTAATCCGGCTGCTAACTTCCTCTTCCAGCCGACGCCCACCCTTCTGCAGAGGTTTAACCACCCCCTATTTGCAATGTTCCTCTATTATATCTTTTTCAGACGATGTACTGTACAGTCTTTGACTAACGTCATCGCTGCTTCCAAAAGGTGATCGGTGTTGACCTAAGCCCGATCCAGCCGTTCTAGTATGTGATTATATCATTTCCTTTTAAAGATAGAAAATGAATGGAGAACATTAGAACTAACCATACTCCGACAGCGTGCCCCCGAATTGCTCATTTGAGATAGACGACCTGGAAAGGGATTGGACATGGTCACGGTCTTTCGACTACATTTTCAGCCGAATGATGGTTGGCAGTTTCGCGGATTTTTCCCGATTTGCCGAACAGGCATACCAGTATGTCGTCGGCCTTCCTGTCTTCTTCACACCACGGTGGATGCTGGGACTTCCTAGCCCCCTTCCTCCATCCAACACCTCAAAATTGCACAACTCGCATACTAACTGAAGCCCGCACTCCCCTTTTCGGCAAAATCCCAAAGGCACTTAGTCCCGGGAGGCTACGTCGAACTCATAGACTGCGTCTTCCCTATGGCCTCCGACGACGGCACCCTCGATACCAGCCCGGCCCTCAAAGAATTCAGCGACCTGCTCCTGGAAGCCAGCATCAACCTCGGTCGGCCCCTGAACGCCGCCAGCAAACATCGCGAAACCCTCACCAAGGCAGGATTCACCGACGTCCATGTCCTGAATTTCAAATGGCCCACAAACCGCTGGCCGAAGGACCCCAAGGATAAGCTGGTGGGCCTGTGGACGCTGGCGAATGTCGGCGGCGGGCTTGAAGGGCTTAGTCTTGCACTTATGACGCGCGGGCTGGGCTGGGAAAAGGAACGGGTTTTTGCCTATCTGGCGTCGGTGAGGAAGGATTTGCATGATCCGAAGATTCATGCGTATTGGCCTATGTGAGTTGGATTTCATGGTTTTATTTATTTATTTATTTTTTCCCCTCCTCCCCCCCCCCTTTTTTTTTAGAGTGTCGTAGACTAAAACTATTTCCTCGCCGTGATTTAGTGTTGTTGTCTATGGAAAGAAGCCCAAGTCGAGTTCACCGGCCCCTTCGGCTGATTTGTGATAATTGATAATTGCTTTTATGTTCATGTCAATGCTTGTCTGCTTTATATTTCAAGTTGAATGGAAGGAAACGAAAAAGCCGGATAACAGATGATGGTAAAGTTACCTCCCCCTCTCATTTCCATTCTACAGTGGCGTGCAGGAATTGCATACACTGAAGATAATATTAAATTTGACTCAGATTCATGGAATCTAGGCAGTGAATGTGAAGTTTTTGATGCAGAACTATTTACAATAGTGAGAGCTTTCAAACTAATTGAGATGAAAGCTCATAGAAGAGCTGATTTAAAAGAAGCATGAATATTCTCAGATAGTCAAGCTGCTCTAAAAAGACTTAAAAATAGTCAAATTTATAATGATTAAATGAATCTTGAATTAATCTTGAACTCTGTTAGAAAAATTCAAAAAAGAAGATAAATAACTGTTCATCTGCACTGAGTTCCTACTCATATAAATGTATATAACAATGAACTGACTGATTTAGCTGTAAAGAAAGACACAGAATTAAGAAATTCTTTTCAAAAAATAGTGTTCTGATTCTTTATAAAAAGAAAAATAAAAGAGATATATTTAGAAAGATAGAATGAAAGCTGATTTAAATAAAAGAAA
>LDEV01002396.1:0-38749 GCA_001014755.1 Blastomyces silverae
ATTTAATTATTATTTCAGAGATTTATTTAATTTCTGAGATAATTTTACAGTTTTAATATATAATAATTATCTTTTATTAAATTTTTATTAATATAGTTTTTACTGAGAGTTCTTTTATTATTATAATTAATATTTAAATAGTAAATTTAATATATTTATTACATACTTTCAGATATCTGAGTGTATTTATTATATATTTTATTCTTCTTAGTAATTAATTATATATTTTTATTTTTATCTTTTTCACTACTTTTACTACTCTTTATAAATATCTTTTTTTTTTTTTATTTATTTTCTTATCTCTTTTTTTATTTTTTAAAATTTTAATAAGTGTCTGAATCACTACTAATAGATTATCAGTTCTTTTTTTCTACTTTACAGAGTTTTTCTACTCAGATCTGTGTTAAATTTTATATATATTATCATCTTCTCTTTTCATTATTTTATTATTTAAAGCTATTACTTAGATATTTAAAAAACACTCAGTGTATCTTTTATAATCTTCTCTACTATATTTTATATATTTTAAATGTACTTTTATTAATTTTCACTGAAAAAAGTTTTTTTTTAAAGAATTTAATTTATATTATAAAAGAGATTTTATTTTTCAGTATTTTATTTATTAAAACTGAATCTTGATGAGTGAAAAAGCTTGTTCTTTATATTATAAGTTTTTATCTTCTAAAATTTAAATAAGTATCTGAATTACTACTGATAGATTATTAGTTTTTTTCTTCTATTTTACAGAATTTTTCTACTCAGATATATATTAAATTTTATATATATTCTTATTCTCTCTCTTCATTACTTTATTATTTAAAGTTATTATTTAAATATTTAAAAGTTATTCAGTATATCTTTTATAATCTTCTCTACTGTATTTTATATATTTTAAATGTACTTTTATTAATTTTCACTGAAAAAAGTTTTTTTTTAAAGAATTTAATTTATATTATAAAAGAGATTTTATTTTTCAGTATTTTATTTATTAAAACTGAATCTTGATGAGTGAAAAAGCTTGTTCTTTATATTATAAGAAAGACACGCAGTTAATTATAGTATATTAATAAGAATGCTGATTATATAATAATAATAACATTATATAATTACCAAGCTTTGCTTTTTATAAATATATAAAGTATAATATAAAACTAGTTTAAATTTTCAGATTTAAAAATGAAAATTTTTAAAATTAATATTAATATTACAGCTTTTCTTCTTAGTGCTTATTAAAACTTTTGAGAGAATTCTTCATACAGACTTGACAATTCTACTTTACTTGCACTAAGTATTTCGTGCGCGCGGCTGGCTGTAAAATCTGTCTTATACACTTCTTCTAGCGAAGATCTGTGGCTGTGATGAGAGGTGATGCGTTGGGACGGAACGGGACGGGACGGGACGGGACGGAACGGGGCCACAAAGAGACTTCCCCACCTTGAATTCTGCATAAAATGGTGCTCTGGTCTCCGTATTACGCCCAGAACTGTTTCATTCTCAATTCTCGCCAGTATATATATATATATTTTTTTTATATTTCTTCATCCTCCTGCCGACAGAAGTGCCTACTCATTGATTGCACAAGGATAGTTAAATGACCGACTAAAAGCAAAAGTGCACAAATAACCCATTGAGTCTCAAAACTCGGCGCTTTTTCTTCCTCCTCTCTCATCGCTTTGCTGCTTTTGCTTTGTCGCCTGAAACGATCAAGAATACCCTGTCCTCGCCATGCATAAGCGCCAGCTTATTGAGAACATCGCGTGTAAAGTGGAGCCTCAACTATTCATTGACTTGAATCCCGTTCAATGCTGTCGTCAAAGAGAAGCGGGATGAGGTGCTGTGCAGCACTGGAGATAGAGTAGCGCATGCACCACTCGCCTGCCTACGAATTACATAGGCTCGTATTGAATAAGACTCCGCATGAATGAGCCAAACGCAAGGAGAGTGTTTCATTCTGGGCGGAAAGAATGACCCCGAGAGGCCACTCAGGCAGCTAATCTGCGAGGTTTGCGCCGAGTATGCAGCTATGCTGGACTTGCTGCTGGGGTTGGTTGGCTCCCCTCCCCTCCGCAGCAGACTGGGCTTTGAGTCAGCAGTAAGCTACGCCCTTGTTCTCACGGATATTTTTGGGTTGATAATCACAAATGCTGCTGCATCTTCCAAGGATATTAAAATTGGAATTTAGAAAAGAAAAGACGAGAAATATTCGTTGATCTCCCAATTTTCAGATGGTGAGCGAGTAATTGCGTTGATATGCTGAGATTTGCCCCTCAGCCTCCCCTCAACTCAGTGCCTCCAGTCCCCACAAATCTCCGTACGCTTCAAGAAACTCAAATAAAAATAGTGGCAATGTGTTGTCCAGACTCCAGAGTATGTCTCCACTTGACGCTGATGGGACCGGACCGCCGCTGTCCTCAATTGGTCACAATTTTCACCCTCCACCCCAGAATGCATGCACATCAACGTTGCTTTTCCTGGCACTGAGTCGTGCACTCGAGCCGAGCTTCCTTATCGCTCTCGACCAGCCACGGAGCCATCACGCAATAGGGTAGATTCGGTAAATCTTTAAGGTTTCATCAATCCCTGGGGTTTTCCCTGCGGCTGCAGCGCAATAAACACGCCAGCAGGATCTGCGCATTGAGAAGCCGAAAAGCCGGAATCCCCGTCTTCGCAACACAGTCAGCACCCGCTCCACGCTTGGCCCTGTAAGGACACCCTTGCGGGCCGAGAAACTGGAAGCAACTCACGTCCCGGCAGCGATATGGCCCGCCGGAGATCCGAGCACGATCCAGATTTCAATCCAGTTGGTTTGGCTGGGAGGCTCACTTAAAAACTTTATTTTCTCGGGTTGGATCAAATGCCATTATGCCAATGGGCTGGTTCTGACTATCACGTTTTGACGACCGCGCCAGGCACGCTATTTTGAGAGCCTTAGGCGCAGCCTTCCCAAGGGAGGGGTATCCTCCGGTCTTTGTTCGAGCTCTGCAGTTAGGGCTCTGACCATGCACCGGGCCTGTATTTCCGCCGCTAAACCTGCCGCTGTTCAAGACAATTTCCACGAACTACTCAAACCCGCCCCGGCTTCGAGCGCTATGTTGGTCGACGTGGCCACGATGGCCTCCTCTATCTAACCCATGCCGCTATCAATAAACCAGGATGAAAACAAACCAGGCTCAAAAGCTAATGCCGCGTCAGCAAAACAATCACAGCATGTCAACCCAGCGCATTGCAATCTTCATGTTGCGGGACCCGGAAAATGACTCCCCATACATTGCACTTCAACTACTGCGCTCGATGTTTTACTCCGATTTGCTGCTCGCCCCTAATGGGGGCCTCTAATGCGGCGGGATGGAGCCGTATCAGTGAAGCTCCACACAGCAATATACGAATAAGAGTTGGGGGGTCAAAACCTGCGAAAGTCAACCTGTACTCGGTCCTCCTCCTGCCAGGTTACCATCCCCATTCCCTTTCCTCCCCTTGCCAGCTCCTATTACCACCGTTTTCCCGTCCAGCAGTCCGAACATTTAAAAGTCGCCTCCCCCTCCCGAGATTGTGTAATATTTTGCCATCTTCCTTCATTCCCAGGCTAAACATCATTGCAATAACAACGGCGAATCTTCTCAAATCACCCCATCCGCCCTTCAGAACAACCTCTTACTCTACTCAACAAACTGCCACGAGCCTTCGCTTCCCCCCCTCCCCACCGTTTCGATCCTCAGCTGCCCTACCTTTGGATCAAATTTGGACCTGTTGGGTCGACACCGCTGCACCACCAGTCTAACTGAGCAATTGTCTGCGGTTCTGTTATCTACGCGGTAGCAGGCAATATGGCTTTCCTAGCGCAACAATGGTATAACATTGTGGATACCTATTCCCCGTTTGCCATCGAAGTAGTTGGTGCTGCTGTGGCCCAAATGTCTCTTACCGTCCTCTTCGGCATATACGACCTGAACGGCTCCGATGCCAAAAGACGTCGTGCGATGCTCAAGGTTCTTCCCGGTATAGCAAAGAACAATGCCGTAGCGACCGTGGTCCATGCCGCCGGTTTGGTTTTGATGTCTCTTTGGACGGGCAATAGCGTTTGGGAAACCTCCTTGACCCATGTGAACAAAAACATCCCTTCCGTCTGGCGATTCCTGATAGATGTGATAAACACGGCGCTATTGTTTGAAGTCTCATTCTACTACTTCCATGCCTTGTATCACACGAAGTTCATGTACCGACATGTTCACTCGGTCCACCACCACTTCAAGGAGGAAATTGCCATTGCTGCCTTCTACAGCCACCCCCTCGAGTACTTAGTATTGAACTTCGGACTAGTAGTGATCGCAACTTGGTTGCTCGGATCACATGTGCTTGGTTTGATCTTTCACGGAGCCGTCGCAGGCAGTATCGCACATTTCGTTCATACGGGTGAAGATATCCCTGGTCTTATGAGCCATGAAGGCCATCACGTCAGTCCAAACCAGAACTTGGGTGCCATCGGTGTCCTGGATCGGCTGCATGGAACGCTCTACCGAGGAAGCCAGCTTAAGCGCTCGCACTAACCCCGTTCAACCATCTCATTTACGACTAGCTTATGTGAGGATGGAAAGCGAATGAGTTTTGAGAGAAACGATATTGGAATTGCTTGGGCGAGGATGTCTTATGTTCATCTCGATGTATAGCGAGGTGCCTATTTCGTAACGGCCGTTCCTTTCGCACTGCTTTTTTTTAATGTCACAAACGTAGCGTTTTGGACCCCGTTTTCTTGTTTTCCTTATTCCTTCTTGTATCAGCGGTGTTCATGATTTCTATTGAAAATCCCCTTATGAGTACCCAATGTTTTCTTGACGTTTGGCATGAAATTATGAAGTATGTGGAGGCCTAGGTGTGTGATCTTAAGACTATTGTGGTTCAGCTTTTCTTACTTTCCCAGTTCTTGATAATTGCTTGTTGTTTTAAATCAGGTCCAATTGATTGCTGGAGTAACTACCGATTAGTATCAGAATATATCTTTCACTATTATTATTGATCACTCTCGCATGGTTGAAATGAGAAATGTGTGATCAGTTCAAAAAGAAAAAAACAAAAAACAAAGAAAGGTAGTTATCGAGGCACAGGCCTTTTTCTGCTAATCTAGTTAATTGATGCAGTCAATGCATGTAAGACGTTCTTAAATTGTATCTGTAAGGACGTCCGAGAACGTTGAATCAACCCAGGAACCAAGAACGCTCTCTCTCATGCATGCAAACCAATGTGGAAAACCATCAGGCCCACCCGAGGCCATGGCATCATTTCTCCACCGAATCTGCATTCGGAAACTTTAAGATGTTCCCCGCGGACGGCTTCGTCCTGTTCCATGGGCTGCCCTCTGGATTTTCATTGGTAACATCCCGGCCCTCTGCCCTCCAGCTAATGCATGCAGCTGCAGTTCGAAATTGGAATCCGTCGGTACCGCTTCCTTCCTCCTGCTTTATTGTCATGCATGGGCGAACTTTGAGAGTCCAAGGATCGTCCTGTTGGAATAATCTCAAGCCGTCCCACGACTTCGTTTGGGCCGTGTGATCCGTGAAACGCTCTGAGTAAGGCCACTCAGGGTCTAGTTATTTGCTTCACGCCCTCCTCTTAGCGTATGTATGTACAAGGTTAGTTTGCAGAGCAACGTATTCCAAAAAAAAAAAGTAGGTTTCCCAGATATCGTGCCTTCATATGGTATCTGCAACAAAACTGTTGGGTAAACTGTTAAATGTTCAGTACGACGAGGTAAATCGCCACCACGACTAATCTCTTGACAGATATAAGGGCAACTGCGTGTAAGTCACAAGGTCGAGATTCTAACGGTTGGCAGCTAGAATTGCAGAATTAGGGACATATCCGTGAAATGGTTAGCGGGGCTACAGGGGCTCAGCGTGAGCATCGGATAACTAGGGTAGTTATCTGCATCTCAAACCCCTCCCCAGCCATGTAACTAACTTATCGTCAGGATTTAATAATATCGCCACCCCCTCTTCTCGTTCCAGATTGTGGATCAGGCACTAAGAGGCGCGCTTCATGAGTGATGTGGGAACGTCTCGAAATAAATTGTTGACAAGTGATGATAAACATTTATTTTCATTCATAGATAATATGTCAGCTACTAGGGCAAAAGAGCTCAATTACCACCAGTCTACTCCGTACTCCGTACACTGGAGGAAGCAGGGGCTGGAATCCCTAGTAGCTAGCATACTTTCCAATCGAGCAAGCTTTCCACCTTCCACAAATACAAGTTGCTTTGGCTTTAGGGCTCATTTTGATTGCTGCTAAACGAAGACACTGCGGGGGGGGAGCTGAGCAGGCGTCTTTTTTTTTGTCTCAACCCAGGCTCCATGAACAACATCGGCCCCGCACAACTGGAACAGAAGAAGAGTTGAACAGAAGGTAAATGCAGGTACTAAGAGTCAAACTCTTTGTCTGCTGTCTATCCCCATTCTTCACAGAGAGTAATAATCTGAGCATCAAATTTATGGACATAACTATGTCAATTAATAACGTTGAGGGATGCCAGTCGCATCTCATCACGAGACCTCGACAAACAGCAGGGCGATGGGTGCGAAGGGCTAATATATATCCATGGCCCAAGTCAAGAAAAGAAATGAAGCTCACTCATCATATTGAAACTTGCACATGTATTCCCTGCTCAGAACGCGGTAACCCGCACCCTAGCCACTGAGGTTACCAATCGGCTCAAAGTCCGTCCACCCAACATTGCTGAAACTCACAGCTGTTTGTGAGGTCAATGACTAACTTGCGGAGTACATACAATTCTTCAAGTCAGTGTCAGCGTACTGCAATGTCCGGCTTCGTCATCGTCAGGGCATCCATGACGCCACTTTCACCCCTTAAAATGCTCACAACCATTATAGGCATGCGGCTTCATACACTTTGTGATTTCAGTGTCAATATACCGTTAAGGTCCGTGGTTTGCAGCCGCGCCGCTCAGAAATCAAGCATAACCAACACCCTCAGGGGCTGAGACAACATTCTCGAATCCCGCAGCGCTTTGGGCGCACACTTGCTCCGTTTTATTTATTTCGATTTTCCGTGTTTCCACTGGAACCTGGACGCCTTCAGTTACCGGGCAATGCGGGCATGGAATCTCCAAGTCTGAGGTCACAAAGTTCCTTGTTCCTGATCAAGCAAGGATTGAACGCCTCATAAACTCATTCATCAACCTCGGAGTTGTCCTCGGAGTAAACATATGCGCGCAAGGCACCATCCTGGCCGTTTTCATCCAGACATCTCTTTCGTTGTACCGCGCACCTTGCACGTTTCAAGTTGCATCGTTTGCTGAATAGTAGTCTCTAAGCAAATCCCAAAGATCGTTGACCACTCACAATATAGTGTGATCTTGTTTCTCATGCTAATGGTGAGTGGTATAGGAAACTTGGGGGGGCACATTGATGGTCAATACGTAGCGTGGGTATGAAATATATCAACCTGAATATCAGAACCGACTCTATTAAATCTTCAAACTTGGAATTTAGGTCAGATAAAACTGGGTCGGACACCCAGCTCATCTAAATAATATATTGCAAGGATACGGAAAGGAAACAATAGCTGGGTTACCAGTCAACCCCAGATGAGACTGCAGTCTGCTCCACAAAGTGGCATTGAACAGTTCTGACAGGTGGTCGAGCAATTTGATCCACAGCCCCTTTTTCCTGCAGAGCCTCGAGTCATTCGGTTGTGATCTCCTCGACAGCATGGTAGGCTCCTGCAGGACAACGATACACAGCGCAAAAAAGTATCTACACGAAATCTGGGTTCAGGTGCTCCATGCGGAATGTAGTCGTTCTCAAAATGCTCAAAGTGGGACGCGTCGTTACTTTCCCAGTCCTTATCGCGGGTATATAATGGCCGGTTGAGTCGTTCGTTGACTTCCCCCTTGAACGAAAGTTGTGTTACCGATTTCCACGGCAAGGCCTTGCTTACCCGCTCCCGCACACGTTTGATAATGGGGTGTAACATTTGCAGATATGGTGACATTTGCAGGTGCCTAATCGATGTCATACAAGTAAACCAAGCCGACGAGTGCAGCCTACGTCCATGAGGCGGTCGCACAGAACATCTGCATTCGTCAACGGTGTTGCATAATGACAGCCCAGTGAACGGAATACCTCCGAGATAACCTTGGAAGCTTTTTGATATCAGGTGATCATTTGAGTCTTCCAATGTGTTTCAATAGTCGTGCAAATAAGCTCACCAGGTCGTTTATGCCATTGTCAGCCATCTCCAATGCCGGAACAATCGCCTATCGCGGACAGATAGCCATGGCCATACCAGTTGATATGTTTCTTTAGCAATTTCTGAGCGACAAAGGGCCCCGTCGTGTCTCCCGGCCAGCCTTATGGGTCCCCCGTGTTCAAGCTGTGATTTGTGGCGTAGCTGACGACTGGGAACGAGCGCTATCACAGTTGAAATTTGACATACCACTGAAAGCATCCATGACGGCGAACGCCAATGATGCTGCCAGGATTACTGCCGCGAGAGGTTTCGTTGCTATGATACAAGTTCAGCTATTGAGTGACATATGGTAACACCACCGTTCGTCCGTCAAGTTGGAGAGAAATTATCTGTTCATTTGACTACAAGATTTGCTGTACAGCGTCTGCCTTGCCTCGCAACTGTGAAACATCTCGTGGCCAGCCCATATTTCTCGAGCGCAACCTCATTGACGTCGACGTGGCGCGCGTCATCCATGCCTCCCAACTAATCATATTCTTTTGCACAAAAAACACACATTTTACTCACGTGCTTCCATAACACAGAGCTCCCTTGACCTAAAGTTCGATGATAGGGTTGAACAGATGGAGGCGGTGACGTGCATTAAATAGCTTTGGTGATGAGCTTTGGTGGTGATGACGGCTACATTGTTGAAAGGGCATCAGTTTTGTACCTTCCAGAGCGTTTTCAAACCGGCGTGTGGACTACAAACTTCAGTGGCTGTAGGGTGAAGTGAGTCCAGGAGTCTGCGCCCAAATTTCCTGGCAAGTTCACGCATGCGAATTTGAGAGTGAGAGAAAAGATAGGAAAAGTCGATCCGCAATCCTTCCTAGATTCATCATTTCTATCAATTATCGGCAATTTAGGAACCACCGATCGAAAATGGGATTCCTCGCCCCTTTTCTATTGTGTCTCTCGGGTCAGGTATCTCTCAGATGTCCGGCAAGCGAAAACAACGAGATGTTATCCCTTATTTTTTAAGTATACAACATGGACAAATGTGGGTGTTGAAGCAATGCAGCGGCAGAGGTTGAACAAGTGGGCGAATCAGCCAAGGCAATGGCGGGATCTGATGAGCAAGGCGCTGCGTACAGTTGCATGGCCGCAGGTAGCGACCGAGGGGTTAATCGCGATACTTCCGTGATTTTCGCTTTTGTGGCGGTGATGGTTAGCCCTTGCGGAGATTCATACCCTAAAAGGTGTTCCCGCGATGCAACTTGCGATCACGGCCTGCATCAACTGGTTTCATGACGTCCATAAAGCACCTCGCATACACCACCAACGGGGATGTCCATCACCGCATCTGTTCCTTCATTCCAGATGTACTCCCACTCCAGCTTTCTTTTCTGAGGACCCATTATTTGTGCTGTGGCAGCATTGGGATTCATCTTCTCAGATCCACCAGGGCGTCTTCTGCCCTTGCTATCAATGACTGCAATATTTGCTACTTCATCCACGATATTTTCTATACTACTCATCGGAAGTGTAAGATACCCAGTATTATAGGCGGACAATGCAACATAAATGTAGATGATGGTCACTATGAGGAAACTTGGGATTGCAAGAGACCACCAGCGATTTGGATAGTAGTAAATCCCCAGTTGGTGAAGGAAAGGTGAGGGAAGGTATGACCACAGAAGATATATTACTATCAAAAAGATATATCAGCGATTGCACTGGAGATGCAGATGGGGGAAGAAGCATACAGAAAGCGAGTGACGAAGCAAGATAGAGCACAAATCCATAGTACTCATAAGTGGGCACTTTAGGGCTTGCACGTGGCACGGTAATTGCAGTACGCGCAGAGCGTGCAACGGCGGCCTCCATGTCATTTAGGATCTCAACATCAGAGCTGTCCGGTGTGGTGGGGCGCGATGTTGTTGTAGAAAATGATGGCCGAAGGAGAGACGTTAATGAGGGCGATGGTGGCAGCGGCGTAGGGGGGCGGTTGTAGAATGGAGGCGCAAATGCATTGGGAAGTGAAGTATTGGACAGGAATGGGGACGGCCCCATCACATTCTCACCGTTGGCTATTGCGCGCTCGTGTAAGCCCTCGTCGCTAGAGGTAGAAACAGACGATGAGTGTCTCTCTGAGTAGTGCGACTGGAAATCTGCCTCATCTTCCATCTCGCTATCCCCATCATTGTCATCATCATCATCATCAGCCAGACCTCTGGGTGTAAAATCTTCATCTACATATTCGCTCGCGTGATATCCGTCAGTCGAGTCGAAGGGCATGTTCGTGTGTCCGTTGAGCGACATAGCGAGCGCGGTGTGAATTTTAACTCTCAGGTCAGTAAGAGTTGGTTTCTGTATGGTATCACGTTCGGGTAAGGGGAGCGTATGAGAGATTTCTGGCTCCCAGGAAGCTTGGATGACGCTCCGTTTCGTCTCCGCTCCGTGTTGTTCTCCAGTTAGTTTCTTGGATGAGGTTGTCAAGGTTGTCAAGATGCGCCAACCAAAGACCAAAGCTGCATTGCATTACGTAAGTGGCCGCATGCTCTATGACATTTCAATCTCCGCCCGATGACGAGAGCATTTGCTCTATGCTTTTTGCCCTCCCACCCCCTGCCTTCGTGTTATTTTATAGCCCATAACTCCATTAAAATCAATAATAGATTTCCGGTTAACATTTACCAAATCCTCTAGCTAGCTACGTGCAGCGGCGATCATGGAAGCTCACCAGAACAAAGGCACTCCCCCACCGCGAGGCAACTCTATCGTTTCCAAGACTCGAACACCCTTGACTCCTGAACAGCTTCATAGAATTGTATGTATGTTGGAAGCTCTCGGGAGCCTCACAGCTACTAACTTACGATATAGGAAATCCACCGCATGAAAGCTAAGGCGCTCCGGGAACAGCATGATGCTGAAGCGCGATCTCATTCGGTCCCCAGTGGTTCCGTTACTGCAGGCCAAAAACGGCCCTATTCAGACATTTCTCCTTCGAAACCTCCCATGAGCTCTCGTGATGCACGATCAAATAAATCGTATGAACGGCCACTCGATGAAATTCGTCCAGCTCGTAACTTCTCCAAGTACGTGGAATACGACATGAGCAAAATGACAGATACCAAAGGGGGATTTTTAACCGCGGAAGATGATCCGCATAACAAGGCCTTAAATTCGGGTGAGAGGGATGAGAAACCCGCTCACATGACATTAAAGGAATGGGAACGCCATCAATTATTACAGTCACTACGCAGGGACAAGGCAGGTCCCTTCGAACCCGGGCTAAGTATACTGAATACGAAAGAGCAGAGATCTTGTCGAGAATGCGGAAGCATAGAGATTGACTGGAAGTGGGAAGAAACATTAAAATGCGCCGTCTGCAATTCCTGCAAGGAGAAATTCCCTGAGAAATATAGCCTGCTCACGAAGACAGAAGCTAAGGAGGATTATCTACTCACAGACCGTAAGCAACGGGAGTGGTCTTTTCCCATTTCGCACCCTGATGACAATATTTGCTGACTATAGTTCTTGTTTACACCGCTCTTGTCAATTCACCAGCTGAATTAAAAGATGAAGAGCTTCTACCTCACCTCGAGAAACCAAACCCTCATAAGGCAACATGGAATAACATGATGCTTTACCTTCGATTCCAAGTTGAAGAATATGCGTTCTCGCCGAAGAAGTGGGGCTCACCCGAGGCTCTGGATGCTGAATTTGAGAAACGAGAAGCTACAAAGAAACGGCAGAGAGAAGCTAAGTTCAAATCCAAACTGCATGATCTGAAGAAGCGAACTCGAGTTGAAGCGTACCGAAGGAACCGCCAGGCGGCCACGGGAGAAGGGCCAGGAGGGCATTTCGGAGACGACCTTGGCAGCGGCAAACATGTGCATCAATGGGGGAGACTAGTTGACAATCCGGATACGGGCATAGGGGTAAAGACATGCATTGATTGTGGAATGGAGATTGAAGAACTTGAGTTCTGAGTACTTTCAAGAAAAGCCACTCCTTCTGGAAATGCAACTGCGAGTCTGCGACAGCCTTAGATATGTAAAATGTCCGAGTGTATACCATGTGCGTATGCATGCATCCATTACCTAGGTACCTAGCGCATATGCCAGCAACCTTCTCTGCTTCTATGCGTAAGGACCGAGCACTAGATTTATATAGCATTTTTTAGCAACAGCTTTAAGTACGGCAACAGCACAGTCAATACTCCACATGCGCGCTGTGGTTGCTCACAGTTATCCGCCCGGGGCCCATTTTTCTCCTGCCCAAAACAGCTGCTGGGCCGCTATTCCTCTTTCGGCAGCAGCGCCTTGCCCAGGTGTGCCCGCCCAGGTGGTGGCCCGCCAAGACCAGATCGGACCGGACAATCGTGTCCCCGCGTCCCCAAAGAGGCTAGCTCACCCTTTCCCCTTCGCGTGGCTGGACTGCAAGCAAAAGGACGACGCAGCTTCAGTTATCTGTTAGCCAGCGCGGATTCAAAATCGACCACGGACGACAGAAGAAACACGGGCACAACGACGGACAGCTATCTTCACACGCCTCCGTTACCTCCTTTCCCCATCTATATAGCGCTGGTTTGCTGTTGCATCCGCCTCCGCCTATTGCCCCCTTCTACGAGCGGTTTGGCCCAGCGCAACTCCATGCTGCCAACCCCCTTAGTCCTTGGGTTTCCACGCAATTGACTGTCGCCGCGACTTTTTTTATACCCGTAGAAACGGAAAAGTCAAAGGGAGAAGGGTGTGCGCTTACAACAAACCATTTAGCCCTATCAGGACTGGAGGGCCTCTTTTGAATGGCCTGGCAGCCGTCATCTGCCATGGCTGGGAACGGAGGAATGGCTGCTGGGGTTGACGGTACTCCTGCTCACATGAGCCATCAACAGGGCACGGAGTACACGTTGCAAGGTGGGCTCTCTTCTCTAGATTACCTTCTTCCTTTCTTCTATGGATAGGAGGGGAACAGGTCAATTCTTGTCCTGATTGCATCAACGCGGCACTCTCCCTTTTTTGTATGAATTCTGCTCACCTCTTTTAACGCCTCGCCCTATTCTACAGGTGTGATGCGATTCCTACAGACTGAGTGGCACCGGCATGAACGAGATCGAAATGCGTGGGAGATTGAGCGTGCCGAAATGAAGTCGAGAATTGGTAGATTAGAGGGTGATGCACGTACCAGCAAGCGAATGCACGAGACGTTAGGCAAACATGTCAAGATGCTTGAGGCTGCTTTGAAAAAAGAACGGGAGAAAGTCAAGAGTCTCTCCGCAGGAGAGTCTGTCGACGTGACCAAGGACTCAAAGGAGATTGCCAAAGAAAACCTCAAAGCGCTACCAAAACGTATGATACTTCCCCTTGAAAATCTATTTACTTCCGTTTGGATCATGTCTGATGAGCCTGATAGAACAATCAACACCTAATATCGCCCAAATCGACTCCAATCGTAACGCTGAAAATACCTGCAACCCAGATGTCCGTCAGGACTCAGAACGTGAAAAGTCCCGCATGTATCTGGGAAAATGTTCCCAGGAAGTTGCGTATCATATAATCCCCGGTTCCCATCCTCCTCCAGATTTACTGGACCAACAGGAAATGTCGGATCATGGGTATCAAAACCACCAAATGCAGAGACCGTCCCTCGAAGATGCATATGTACAACATCAATATCAGCACCAGCAAAAACAGAAAATCCAACAACAACAACAGCAACAGCAACAAAATCACGTAAATATGGTCCGCGAGCCGTCGATACATCAACCCCTTGCGTCTAGTTATTCTGAAAATCTCAATGTAGGCCGACCACAGTCGAATCAAAGCCAGCAAGAGCAGCTTGAAGGGCATCCGTTCGACCAGCAACGCCCACATCCTATTCCCATGGATCGCCGGCAAGGCCCTTTTGATCATCCCCCTGTTGCCGATGAAGAGGTGGAATCAATAACGCATACTTTTGACTCGTATGGAAAGCAGGTCTCCGCTTCTGATTCACTTCAACCCACCAGGGAACCTCTATCCGATGATGCCGACGGCTGGAATTTTGATGAACCTCCAGTGAATGATACATCTCCATCGAGTGGAGCACATCGTCGACCTGATACGGATGTTTTCCCTAAGGCTAATTTTGTTCCCCCAAAATCCCCGCCTAGAGGAGGACCTGGTTCTCATAGGAGGAAAAGTTCAGGAAGGCGACACAGCGAAGGGACGACTGATTCCCGTGAGCTAGGTGCCTTGAGCGGACTAAATGCTGACGCGTTGAACTTCAAAGTTCGATTCGCATTGCGCGGCCATCTCGATGTTGTTCGATCGGTTATCTTTACCGGTGGGGGCAGCCCATCAGAACCGGAAATATGCACATGCGGCGATGATGGAACAATCAAGCGCTGGATTATTCCAGCATCCTATGGTAGCTTTGGACCCCATAGTAGCAGTCCAAATAATGATCTTGATATCACGAGTTACTTCACTCATCGTGGGCATTCGGGTCCAGTCACCTGTCTTGCAGCATGCCCTCCTGCTCCCAACTTTTCTAGCGGTGGTCGAGCTCTTGGAGATGGCTGGGTATTCTCAGGCGGTCAGGATGGAAGCGTTAAAGTGTGGGAAAGGGGCCGAGTTGACCCGAAAGCTTCTCTAGATACACATACAGATTCGGTGTGGGCTTTGTGTGTCCTTCCAGGGACTGCAGGATCTATCCTTGGCGAGCAATGTAGCCATTACGGTGGTCCCGATCGAATAATCCTTGCATCAGGAGGCTCCGACGGGAGGGTCTTGATATGGGCCGTGAGTGCTCCACCCCAACTGGCCTCTCCACAAGCTGGAAATAGAAGAGTTGGGGGAAGTCGAAGGGCAAATTCAATCTCGTCCGGTTCAAATTTCCCTTCCTCGCCGCAGCCAAGCACTGCAAGTGCAACCCCCTTTCACTACACGTTGATTCATCATATTATCCGACCCAATTCTCCCTCCCCTACATGTATCAGCCCCTTGTCACTTGCTGGCGTCAACTTTGTTGTTTCTTATGCGGATGCCTCCATCATTATCTACGACACCCGATCTGGGGAAGAAATCGTTGGGATGGCTAGCTTGGAAACTTACGACGGGACCCGTGCAACTGGGGTTAACTCCGTAGTAGCAAGCACCGTCGGATTTGATGGGACGGCGAACTTGGACCCCAACAGAGCTTTGGCAGAAGAAGAAGCAATTGTGCATGGGGCCACTGGCACTAGTGGTGGAGTTGAAGGTGTTGTTATCAGTGGCTATGAAGACCGCTATATTCGATTTTTTGACGCCAATAGTGGTAAGCACGATCTCATCATCTGGTCCCCATCTTCAGGATTTCCTAATTTACAATTTACTAACTCATCACAGGTCAATGCACTTACACCATGCTCGCCCACCCTGCTGCAATCTCCTCTCTCTCCCTCTCCCCAGATGGTCGCGAGCTCGTTTCTGCAGGTCATGATGCAAGCTTACGCTTCTGGTCACTAGAGAAGCGGAATTGTGCGCAGGAGATTACCAGTCATCGACTTTTGCGAGGAGAGGGTGTTTGCGCTGTAGTTTGGAGTCAAGATGGTCGATGGGTTGTGAGTGGGGGTGGGGATGGAGTGGTTAAGGTCTTCGCGAGATAATGATAAATGGTTTGGAGTTTTTTTTCCCTCAGTCTCGGTGCCTTGTTTGGTGCTTGTTGCTTGGATTTCACGGTCGAATTTAATGGGACTGCAAGCTCTAGTGTTATAAGCTATGTTACGCGCGGCTCTTCGCCCTGCTTGGTAAGGTCATTTCGTTGTTTCCATTCTATACTGTATGTCATCCTCAGCTCTCATAAACTTGAGGTCCCTTTTCTTGCTGCTTTTCTTTACCTCTTTTCTTTCCTTTTTTTTTCACCCTAACGTCTTCTGGCTGCATTTTCGCCCCGGCGCGTTTGCACATTTTCTTGGACACTATTGAAAATAACTCAGGTGGCTGCCATATGTAATATCCGCCTATACATCATACCTCCCGGCGATACCTAAATACCCTATCAACAGCCAGGGGAGCGTTGTGATGTTTAGATGCTGTTTCGATCCTTTTTTTGTCTTTTTCTTTTTTGTTTTTCTTGATTGGCGATTGTATACTTGATAACAGGGTAAGCGAAGCTTTATGTTCCGTTGTCATCCGTTGGACACGATATCTCTTCTGAGTGTATTAACATATTATCTATTTGTATCCCCGCCACCGTTCAAGGGCACTTCGAATTAACCATCGTTGTTTTTCTCTCGGAGCGAAGTAATTAATATATGCATGTATATGAATGTGAAACGCTCCACATGCGTTCTACGTCGTAACCATACCAGCCGTAACGAGATCGGGATATCACAGTAAACAAAAACTAATACATTCGCACCACGGCGAACTAAATATTTTATAGGTATCAGCTACTAGGAGGAAGTCCACGCCTTTCTAAACATAGATTTAATCTGCGATGCCTGCGCCGCGTCCTTCACTTTAGACGTCACAAAGGACTCTAGATCGTCCCAGAACTCTTCAGTCGACAGAACATCCTGTGCGGTACTCGGGTGATTTCCCACCGGACCCTGACCAGGAAGTGTTTCCGACGGTTCCTTCGAGAGGGCTTTTTCCTCCGTCTTGGGAGTTACAGGGGCAAGTGTAGCTCCACCGAGAATCATGACACCCAGTTCGATCTCCTTTCCGCCCGAGAGCGCGGTAGTATCGCTTCCTAGAATATCCGCTATTGTCTGTCCTTGCACAGGCTTCTTCTTCCATAATATCTTTATCTTATCCAAAGGCACACGGCCAGGTTTATTCTCATGGTCTGCCGTCTGGACCCTCTCCTGGACGGCTTCCCTAAGTTCCCTGACTGTAGTTGAGGATATGGCGCAATTATCCAGTGTCACATGTAGAGTCGGGTTTCTGGCTGACTTCAAGTGAATGGTGATTGACTTTGATGACCCTGGAATAGCCGTTTGTTTTATTTTCTTTGGCATCGGGGGGTGGAAATCAGAGAGGCGGGGCAGGGTGTACTGAGGGATAATAGAAGCATCAGTTAGGTCTTAGGGATCTGATAACTGGATTCTTGACTGGTTGTTTTCTCATACCGGGTGTGGAGCCGAGAAGCTGCTGGGGTCAAAGACATAATCGCCAGGAAGCTTCACAGGCCGCGTATCGAGTGCCGCGAGGAACGATTTGGTAAAAGTAAGCTCTGCCATGACATGCGGTATTTTACTATGGGCCCCTCCCAAGCGGAGTTGCTAGCCTATTGGTGGGGGGTTGGCTGGCACGAAGGGGCCAGTGCAAGCAATAATATGTGTCTCGATTTCAGTTCAGAATGCGACTGTGTGAATAAAATCAGAGGCAACGTATACAGGAGTATCGCAATGTGCTGTTGAAGAGCTGTTGAGGAGCTGTTGAAGAGCTGTCAGGACTCTGATGGTAAGCCTTATCAACGTTGGAATGGATTGCGACAAACAAAGCCGCCCCTGGGCGCTATTTCAAATGCGGCATATTTCGCCGGTCGGTTTTTCCGGCGCCTTGAAATTTCGGAAAATCTTTAAATTTTGGCGGATGAAAAAAAAAATATAATATGCAAGTGGAGCGGTGGAACGAAGAACACCACCCCAATCCAGCTTCAAGCTCAGCCATTTACCACTCCCCTTTCAGCCAAAATAAATCAATTCCTAGTTCCTTGTTGAAAATGGGCGTGGGACGACGGATGAAGAAACAGGGCCCCCCCCCGGCCCTGGACGAATCGAAGATTTCATCTCTGAAACGGCGCAAACGGTCAGATCTCGACGATGCTACTACTCACGAGGGAAAAAAACGGCGCACAGAGAATAAAAAATACGCCAGGCCACGGAATTCGCTTGATAGAAATGTTGTTAAGGCAAAGAAGCCTGCTATCAGAGATAATGAAAAGAAGGTTCCGTCTAATTCGCGTCCAAAGAACCCCGTTGAATCGGAGAAGCTAGATACCAGCGACAGTGGTGGTGCGGAGGACCTGCCGGGGGATGAGTTCGAAGATCTCGACGATGTCAGCGATATTGAAGGTGACGAGGTATCGGGTTCCCAGCATTCAGATAGTGATGGAGGTTTGGATTCGGCGTTTGACTCGGAAGAGGACCACCCTCGAGAGGCCATGTTCTCGGAAGACGAAGATATCTCTGATGCGGAGGAAAAGCTTACCGCCGCCAATATTGAAGGGCTATCAAGGAAACTAGATATCGAAACAGAAGCTACAGGGCAACAAGCCGAGTTAGAACTTAAAGAGTCTGCCATTCAAACCAATATCGCAGGTGATAGTGTGGACGTCTTCGGGATCGACAACCAAGCACAGAAACAGATCGGGCTGGCTCCCGACCTCCAGCTTCTTCGGAGTCGTATTACAGAGACTATTCGCATACTTGGTGATCTATCCACACTTGGGCAGCCTGGCAAGTCCCGAGCAGACTATACCAATCTTCTCATATCCGACATTTGCACCTATTACGGTTACACTCCATACTTAGCTGAAAAGCTGTTCAACCTATTCACTCCCCGTGAAGCATTTGCCTTTTTCGAAGCCAACGAATCTCCCCGTCCAGTCGTTATTAGGACAAACACGCTACGAACAAACCGCCGCTCTCTCGCCCAAGCCTTGATTAACCGCGGTGTCGTCCTTGAACCGGTAGGCAAATGGTCCAAAGTTGGCCTACAGGTCTTCGAATCTGCGGTACCATTAGGTGCTACACCCGAATATCTTGCTGGCCACTACATCCTCCAAGCTGCATCATCCTTCCTTCCGGTCATGGCGCTAGCGCCACAGCCAAATGAGCGCGTTCTCGATATGGCTGCTGCCCCCGGCGGTAAAACGACCTACATATCAGCTTTAATGCGAAACACCGGCTGTGTTCTTGCAAATGACGCAAGTAAACCCCGTACTAAGGGTTTGATTGGTAACATTCACCGCCTCGGGTGCAAGAACACAATCGTCTCGAATCTCGACGCGCGAGAAGCCTTTCCCAAGATCCTCGGTGGCTTCGACCGTATCTTACTTGACGCGCCTTGCTCGGGAACGGGTGTCATTTCAAAGGATCCCAGCGTCAAAACCTCGAAGACCGAACGTGATTTTCTTGCGCTACCGCATATGCAAAAGCAACTGCTCCTGGCGGCAATTGATTCGACCGATCACGCGTCTAAAACCGGAGGATATATCGTGTACTCTACTTGCAGTGTGACTGTGGAAGAAAACGAAGGGGTTGTGCAGTATGCTCTCCGCAAGCGACCTAATGTCAAGATCGTGGATACTGGCTTGGGAAATTTTGGAAGTCCTGGCTTTAAGAGTTACATGGGAAAGAAGTTTGACGATAAAATGCCGCTCACGAGGCGCTACTACCCACATCGGGAAAACGTTGATGGTTTCTATGTTTGCAAGCTGAAGAAAACAGGCCCCAGTCCTACTTCCAGTAAATCAGCGGGGAAATCAAGTGCAAACGGATCGAAGTCCGAAATCGACGAGGCGGAGGAAATGGTTGACAGAGCTCCCATTATAGACGAGGAGAAGGAGAAGCAGATAGAAAACGAAGCTTTCGGACCTTTTGACGAGGAAGAAGACGCGACGTATATTGCAAGAGCTGAGCGAAATAAGTTGCGAAGAAAGGGGTTGAACCCTAAGGCAGTGCTAAAGGGGAAACCAAAGAATACCAAAGAATCCAAGAGAGAAAACAAGAAAAAATGATGTCCGTGGTTACTGCTCACGGGGGCTGAAGAAGATTGAAAAGGCTGACAAGGGGGTGGAGATGAGGAGGTGCAGGAACAGGCTCGGCGAAGGAACAAACGCTCAGGACAGACGAAGCACAGGGGCGAAGGTCCCACAAAAGGGGCGGGCGGGCCTTGGGGGGAAATAAAAAGGGTGTCGGCCACCGGCAAATGTATATTGGTATCGGCGCCATATATACCTATAGAAAGTCCATGTTCATAGGGATGTTACATATTTTCGATAATATTAATCGTTTTTAATAATCTGTGCCTGTGCTATTGCGACACCATTGCTCATTCTCACTGGCGCGAAGGGTACATGGGCCACATTTTACGCGCACAACAGATTCATTCTGTCAAAGGGATTTTTCTCCACCGTTTTAAAATATGATCTAGAGGAAACCCCCCCCATTCCCACAGCTGACTAAATTACTATGTATCTCATCTTGGAGAGTGATCAGGGGGAGCAAACCACACTGAGTTATAAACAAGTTGCTTTTTCAACTTTAGCAATTTTCCAAAATAACTAGTATGCTCTACTCTTTAGTGTATATAGTAAGAAACAATATTCATCCAAAAATGTTCGCTTCAAGGAACCGACAATAACGAAATCAGCAGTGACGTTGGCTGTATCTTAATCTAGAATTTTAGGTGGAAATTGAAACGAAGCAAAGGTGGCAAAATGATAAACGAGACGGGTTAGGGAATTACGGCATGAAATATAGATCTAGAAGGAGATTCGCTAACAATGATCATCGCTAAAAGAACTGTGGAAGGGCAGCGCGAAAACGGGCATATAGTCGTCAAAATAAACAGGCAAGAAGCAGAGCAGGTAAACAGAGGCGGGCATAACCTTCAAGTTGAAACCAAGTTGTCGCTACTCGGGGCAATCAATGAAACCTTAAGCGAGGGGGGAAAAAAGCATAAAAGATAATGAACAGGAAACGGAAAGACGAGAGAAGATCAAAAGAATCAAACAATAACAAGCGCGAGATCATTATTTCCAGAAGCATCATTCATCTGAACATCATCAAAATGGGCATGAGATGGTAAAAATAACTGGCCAGTAAGTACCCCAGGCCGTAGTTAAGTGCGGTAAATCTTCACGACATTGGCGACCTTCTTCCGGCATATAGGACATTTGTCAACCCGTTTGGCGCAACTGACACATGCGCAAACATGGCCACAGCTGTAAAATAGTGCATCCTGATCCTCGCTGTAGCAAATTTGGCAGAGGCCCATTTCTTCAGCGGCAACTTCCCAGTAACTGATGCCCTTCCCATGGCGTTTGCCAGCGCGGAAGCCACCAATGTACTTGTTCCCAGTCCTGCGTTCTATGAACGTTCCCTGCCCATTTTGCTGATCTTCAAACCAATCCCCGTCGTACGTATCGCCGGATTGGGACTCCAGGACACCTTTTCCATGGCGCTGTCCAATGACGAAATCGCCAGTGTAGGTCGCACCCAAGTTTGATATGCTGGTACCTTTGCCATGATAGCATCCCTTCTTGAATTCCCCGGAATAATACTCGCCATTAAAAACAGCATCAACCGTCTTCGTGCCAGTGAAAGAATTCGTTGGATGCCGGCGAGATAAAGCCCAAAGATACTGAATTAGAAAACCGGGACAGTTCAAGGAACCACTTTCTGAAATTTTCGTGCATCTGTCATGGTGGCAACGTTAGCAATGCCAAAAAGAAAGAGAAACAAAAATTATATGTAAAAGATGAACCCGACATTACATACTGTGACTTTGGTAACACCTCCTCAACAATGAAACATTCACCATCTTGGTCGGTAGCTAAAACTGTGTTAAATCTCTCCTTGCTGGAGATGGACGAGATCGATACGCCGTCAACACGATGCCAAAGGTTAAATGATTTATCATCAGGCCATCCAAGAGCGGCACGAACTGAAGCTTTAATGGAATTACTTCTTTTACCATAGAAAGCGCCGGCAAACCGGAATTCTTGCTTCTCCACGTCAAATATCTGGACAAAATAATATACTTGGGCAGTTAGCCGGATAGGTGGATGAATTTGATTGTCCATTGGCGGTGGGGCAATTTCATTAATGTCGTTCTCTGTGTTTCCTATCATCGGAATTGCGGCTGAGTGCTCGTTGGTTGAAACGTCCGCTGGATTTCCAGGGGCAGCATCTTCCATGACCGAGTCTTCTCGGGTAGGAGCAGGGATAGAAACATGCTCGGTATCAGTAGTTGCAAGTTCACCTGAGCCAGCTTCGTCGCCGACCTGAAATTCGCCCGGCCGTTCTGGTGTGGTGGCCTGGGCCGCCGGATCTGCAGTTGCGTCTGTCAGAACCGTGGGTGCTTCGTTGACCGCTCCCATCGCAATTTCCCGAATATTTACTTCCTCTGCATTTGGCTCTGCGTCAATCGGCTCTGTTTGCAAGTGCTGCGAGGTATTAGTGTCGGGTTCTGCGTCAGTCATTTGAACATCTCTGCCGCTGGGGTTGTTGAGATCCTGGCGGGTGCCATCGGATGAGCTGTTGTTATCAGAGGGCAGCAAAGTTTCAGGCCCCGGTGTCTCCGTCTCATCGGCTACCCGTACGCCTTCGGATGGCTGGTTAGAAGGTAATATAGTAGCATCACCACCTTCCCCCATTTGCAGCGGATCGGCAGAAGTGTTTGAATCAGCCATATCGACATCCTGGGCTTCCTGGGCTTCCTGGGCTTCCTGACCTTCCTGATCTTCCGGTGGAGATTCATCTGCAGGGTTACTCGGCTCATCTGTGGGTTCTGCAATTTCCTCGGCGATTGGTTCATTTTCAAATGCGTCGGCAGGCACGGGTGGATTAGGTACAGCAAAAACTTTTGCACCATCTGAGAATAATCGATTAGAATTGATTATAAAGAAACGCCTCAACGCACTCAGATCATTATATATGTGACAACTGTACGAAACTTACCTTTAGTCAGGACATGCATCCACAGGCGCAAAACGTCCATCTCAGAACACACCAAGGATTGACAGAGATCTTGAATAGCTGTGAGCTGCGAGGTAGGGGCGAAACAAGATTTTGGACGGCCAATTCGCCACAGGCGGATATCTTGCGGCTTCACCTCTGTATCCTCATTCGACTGCCACAACGCCAGCTTTTCTCTTAACTCTGCAATTGTTGTCCTTGCTGGCAAGGTAAAATGTAGAACCCGACCAACGGATCTGGAAGTTTCCATCAAGTCATAAACGTCAAATAAGTTATTGCCCACCAGAGCGAGGTCACTGAGAGAATACGCCTCAACAGCAACTGAGGGCGACGAGGTGAATGGCAAATTTCCAGTTTCAAAAAAATACTGTCTTGTCTCAGGGATATCCCACGGCTCGATTTTTCCAGTCAGGAACTGGGGCAGGACGTCATTTCGAACATACATGACCACAACGGCAACATCATGTCTGGACCTGGGATCGTCGCTTTCGTCCTGAGGTGAGATGCCTTCATGAGCGTCAATCGCGGCCTTGCTGGTCAGGCACTCGATCTTGCTGTCGCCTTCATTTTCAAACGCAAGCCAGCGCGATCCCGGTCCACCAGGACGGAGGATACTGTAGAAGTGCCGCGACGTCCGTTCCCCCTTATAAACCACAAACCCGTAAAGACTGTATTTTCCAGATTGGGGTTCAGCAACAAGATCGGACAGATCAAGTTCTTCATCTAGCCCTACTCGTCGCGAAATAAACTGCCATTGGCGGCTGGCCTTGTCAAATTTCTGGCGAGACACCTCAACATGGAGAACAGTAGGCAGTGACCACTTTCCAGGTTTGTCGCTGAGATACTGTTTCACGGCAGATTCCACGTTGTTTGAAGTTTCCGCCGAAATTTTAATTCTCGAGTTGAAGTCTCCACGGAAGCAGTTGATGGTGTCAGGCTGCTCGTCAGTTGCCGAGTCGGCGATCGTGTTGCTGTTGTTGTTATTGTTGCTGTTGCTGCTGCTGCTGTTGACCATCTCACCGTCAAATATTTTTGCCAGCTTCTCAACGGCATCAGTCCCTTCCAGTTCTAATTCAAGCGAGCGTCGAAACCTCTCCCAAAACTCCATTACATCCCCTGAGAATTCTTCCAAATTTCGAAGCGTTTTAGTGACCGAGTCGGTATCAACTGAAAGTTGCGGCAAATGTGGTGTCCGCAAAGCCCATAAGAGCTTCTGCAGGGCCTCGCACAATGGTCTGGGTCTAACACCTGGTGTGGTGATATGTTCCAGGATGTCCACGCTCTGAATAATTTCCCGGAAAGGTGCGAGGAGAAGCCACGATACCAAACCAGCAACCTCAAAGCTATATTCCACGGTAGAGGCACCCATGGGCCGATAACCAGTCAGGCTCAAACTATCCCAGATAGGCTCACATTCGCTTGAATGCCACCATAGTGACTGGGTTGGATCGTCGATAATTCGAATGTAGGCATCGAAGGCGAGAGTGTCGTTTTGAAGCAGAGCTTGCCTCTGGCCCCGTTGTCGTTTATGGATCTGGTCCCAAGGGCCATGGAAAGTTGTCCAGCCCCAATCCACGTTATTTATGTTAAACTGATGGCATGAGGACTGCATGTAAGCGGTTCGAGGTTCATTGGGATTGTATACGATGACGCCGATTTGAGCCGATACCCTCCAATCCTGGGATGGTTCAGATGGTGGAGGTTCTCTTGACTGCTCACTTGCTGGCTCCTCTGCAGGTGTAGGTTGGGTATCACCTTCAGCGGGAGGTTCTTGTTTCTCGTCACCCTGGGAAACGGCGGCTGGAGCCGTTGCAGTCTCCTTGCAGGAGTCAGCCGTAGCTGGGAGAATTATATCAACTTCCGGCACCAAATCGCTCAGTACGACATTTGCAGGGCCTTTGAAAACTTTGAATTCGGTCTCGGGGATATCTTTGTCCTGTTCAGGGGGGGTGGGGGAAGACTCGACGTATACGCTCAGAGAGCTTACGTTATTACCTCTGGGGAAAAACTTTATTCTCCAGTAAAGGCCACCAACGAAAGCGGCTGGTGATTTCATTATAGTAGCACGGTTTGGCTTTTCCTTCGTGCCTCGTACGCCTTTGAATTTCCAGGTCAGGCGGGCTTTCTCTGCGGGTGTATACTCGGGATCATCAAGTTCACTATAGAAGGTCTTTTCCCAATAGTCATCTGGATAGCACATAGCATTGGCCAAGTTAGCAAGCTACAGTGTGTGTGGTGTGTCTCAAAGACTGCTTCTTTTGGTCCCAAGGTATCCTGAAAGGGTAGGGAAGGAGTTAGATACTTACAATCCAAGGCACTGTAATCGTCGCCAGACTCAATTTCCTTGATTTCCTCCTCATCGGGGGACGAAGTGTCCTGCTCTATATCAGCCCAGTAAGCATGTTCCTCCTCACTGCTGGGCGAGTCCGGGGAATCGCTCTGGGGGTCATCCTGTGAGTTATTCTGTTCGGGCTGGGTATCAGCAGAATCTTGAGACGAGGGCTGGTCTGATGAAGGCTGTTCCGATGAAGGTTCTACATGGGGGTCATTCTCGTTGTCTGGGGCACCCGTCACATTCGGTCCGGGCACGGTTTCTTCAGTAGCCGTGGTTGTAGGAGGCTCAGCATCGGTTGAAGATGAGTTGACAGTTGGTACAGCATCATCATTGACAACTTCGGGGTTTGTGGCTAGTTCAGTCTCCATGACTTCGGGGACCGAGTTAATTGCTTCAGGCTCAGCAGTTGACTCCGAGGGAACAGTACTCGAGGAGCTCTCCTCTGGTTGTAGTTGTGCTTGTGGCTGTGGCTGTGGCTGTGGCTGTGACTGTGGTTGTGGAATATCTAAGGTAGTATCCATAGAGTCCGCTTCCGACGGTTGCTGGGGAGTTGACTGAGGATCTGAATCGGGAGAAGGAGTGGAGGCAGCGGTTGGGGGATACAAATTTTGTGCGGAATCCTCGACATTTTGGGACTGTGTCGGTCGATCTGGGGCGGATGTGCTCTGAGGGGTTGCAGTGGTTGCGAATTGGAAAGGAGAGGACGGAGGCATGACGGCCTGCGAGGAAAAAGGAGAACGAGATTGTTGGGAGGGTTCGAGCGAAGACGAGGTGTGGGGAAGCGCTGGGGCAACATCCATTGCTTGAGGCGCCGATCACTTGGCAGGCTCTGTGGTGTCTGCTGCTAGAGAAGGGTATTTGGAAGTAAAGAAGAAGCAGATCAAGAAATCAAGAAAAACTCTGATGGGTGCAAAAGAGCTCAAGAGGTGCGGCTCAACAAGTTAGCTTTGGCGATGGGTTTATGAGGTATTTCAACAATGCAACTCACAGCAGAAATGACTAAGAGCAAGCAATAGTTACGGGAGGCTAAAGATGAGGTGAGCGCCTAGCCGGAGCTCTTTGACTCAGAACGATGAACAAGCGAATCAAAATAATAATGTAAATTCAAGGGCGGGAGAGATCGCCGACAGCTCTTGATAAATGCTGTGAGTCTGGGGAGACAAGAGGCCAAGACCAAGCTAGGCGGCAGCAGTGAGAGACAAATTCAAGGCAACAGGAAACGAACAGGCAGGGGATGAGGAAGAAAGGGAAGCTGAAGAGCTGAAGAGATGAAGAGATGAGGAGATGAGGAGATGAAGAGATGTTGGGGTGAGAAGAGGTGAAGGTGAAGGTTGAAGCTGAAGCGGTCGACGAGAAGACAGACAGACACACACCGAGATTTGGCCAACCCGCGCGTGATTGGCCGGAAGACAGCAACTCTGCAAGCCTCACTTTTCGGAGAAGATAATTCTTCCTCTTCTTCTTCTCTGAAAGTCTGGTGTTCAATATCCTCTGTTTTGCACTGTCATTAAACACAACATAAATGAAGGGTGTATAGTATATGTATGTATGTACTGTATACTCGGATCAGTCAATTTATGCTTCAAAGCGCACGGCTGCCTTGAGCAAAAGTTGAGCCTCCGGATCTGCGCCTCTTTGGACGTTCAAAAGCTCTCCGTCTGAGCTGAGGATTCAGTCACCCATCGTCTGAGCTATTTGGACATGTATGTATGTACTGTCACTACAGGCAGAAGCCGCAGCAAGTCAACCAAGCTCATCAGGGATCTCCCACAATCCCTCCACGAGCTAACATACAGTACATCCACTAATAACCCACCAACTGGCAACCAACCAACCAACGAGCTGGAGCCAAAGATAGAGTTGAAGTTTTGCTTGACAACTCCTTGGAAACTGCTGTTGCTTTCCCTGGTTGCAGCTTATATATTATTATCCAGTACATGTCCGTCCATGGAAATAACAAAATACATGTCCCTTCAAAACTATGCTTATTATTATGACATACTGTACTCCGTAGGGAGTACGGAGTACATACATACAAACTAACCACCAAACATGCTTATTTTTCTCCAGATTCCTCAGTCTCCACTTCATGAGAGTTCAACCTGGAACCGGGGGGGTGGGGGGTTTCTTGACACTTGTTTCCGCTTACTTCTAACTTCTGTCTAGGAGCCTATTATTATCAGGCTAGGAGACTAATCCGCAGGAGACTGGAGCACAGGCAGTGGGGACTGTTTTAGGCGGCGGCCTGGGCCATTCGCTGGCTGTTGTATGTATGTATGTATGTACATAACATACATTACAGTACAGTCCATACTGAGTTCGCCTGTGCTTCTGAGTCCGTGGAGAGGTTTGTGCTATGAGACTCTGTACTTGCTGCCAGAGCATCTGATTTATTATTTATTCTCGCGCTGAAGATGTCATGCTTGTTTACTCACAATCCTCATTCTTGACGACGGATCGGACTGTCCACAGTGCTGGTGCAAACACTGAACACTGCCTGAAACTGTTGCTTTGCCGGGTGGAGCCTGGGTGAGTCACACCGCCCAAAACTCCAGGCTTCAACAAACAACAACAAGTTAACAACACCGCCTACAAGGCTGAAAGTCCAACTCTCGCTTTGGGCGATCCCCTCCGCCGCCCCCAACAAACCCCATGCAAAGATTTTCTCCCTCTTGGGATTTGCCACGCCCGAGGACGAACCTGGACCATGGATGTATGTTATGTATGTATGTATGTACTGTACAGGCTTAAAATCCTTGGCATTGGTTATTCTTTGCATGCATTTTTGGATTCCCACGCACCCATTTCCCGACCAATAATGATTCCTTTCATTGTTTTTGACAGTTCCGGCCCGATATAAGAATTTTTATACCGTCGGGTATGAAGGCAGAGACACGTAGCACGCAACTTATATGGCTTTCATTGGGCGCTTTTTTTTTTTTTCCTTCTTCTTTTTTTCCCGCTTGGCTTCCTTTCTTCTGATTGTGATTTGTGATAGATCCTTGGTTTCTAATTCAATAATGGAAAAGGATTTGGGGGAGGGTCTAGCTAGGCATCAAGGTAACGATCGATGGTACATGTACATACATACATAACTTAAACGATCTGAAGATTCTGCCAGCGTTCAAAACATCATTGAACATAGATGTCATTTCCTGCTCGGCGCTGTGCACCAACAGCTGATCTATATATATATATCTCTCTCTCTATATTTAAGCCATGAAGCTACTTGAAGCATGTCCGTCCGTTACCACAGACAATTGTGAAAATCCTTCTCTATTGCTCAGATTTACTCGGCATAGAATAGTCCGAAAAGGGTAAAAACCAACTAACTTTTGTAACCAAACACCCTTCTAATTCCCAGGCTGCTGCTCAGCTCTTGCAAATGTCGCTGCAACAATAAGGGGGAATGCAACTGTGGCTTCGGCGTAGACCTATTATCATCAAAAATTGAGTCGTCAGTTCAGAAAACTGCAGCAAGGAAGTTTTTAAAAAAATTTCGTTGATGTTTCGTTGAGGCCAAGGTTCAGCCCTGTAGGAAGGGGGAAAAAAGAAAGAAAGAAAGAAAGAAAGAAAAAGAAAAAGGAATAAAAATAAATAAAATAAATACCTTCACGCTCTTTGCACCCGGTTTGATCTTCCCCCACGACACAGCTTCGTCTGGCCGCGCGCCAGCGTCGCTCCCATCAAACTCCTGCGCCGTGTTGATATAAACCGCGCTCTCCGCCCCGTTGCGCATCAGGCACGCATTGGCAATATGGTGCTTTACCAGGCCGCCGCCCAGAATGATCATCCCCGCCCGTTTGGCCCGCACGGCGATCGTATTGATCTTCCGCACGTCTTCCACGATGTCGACACGGAGCTGTAGTGGCGAGGACTTGAACGTGTGAAAATACATCATGTCCCCCAGGCTACCGTCGGTCAGTGCAGGGCAGAAGACGGGTATGTCATTCTTGTACGCCCAGTAGTAGACCGAATCTTCATTATTGATTTCCTTCCCGAGCCGGTGGATGATCTTGCTCGGGGTCCAGTGGAGCGGGGTATCGGTTGTCGACGCCCGTGACGCCTCCTGTTCTTCCAGCATTTTATCGAGAATCGGCACCACCCAGTCTTCGAAAGCACAGTAGTTGCTGTTCGGCACGATCAGGTTACCGATGCGGTTCAGGCCTTTGGCCCGCAGCGACGGACCGGGAGTCGCGAAGGAGCCGAGATAGGTGGGAGCGAGACATTTAATAAAATCTTCCTCGATTCCGCCCGCGGTAGTGACAATGGCCGAGACATGTTTGTGCTGGACGAGGTATCGCAATGTTTCTCGTAGGCCAGATGATATGAGATTGGAGGTGTACCCTAGGAATATAGTGGTCCTTTCGCCCGTTTCCGGATCGCGCCAGGCTCTCTAAAATATAGGGTTAGCCAAGCTTGTTAGACACATAGACATGTCCGCAGTGGTTGCTCGGCGTTGTGCTGGATGTTTGAAGTTTGAAGTTTGAAGTTTGAAGTTTGAAGTTTGCTGGGAGAGGTCTCGGAGGGGCAGTGAGGAGGGGCAGCATGCACTATTCACGTACCATCTCATCAATGATCTGCGCAGCGTCGCCCACCGCACTGGCCTGGAAGCCCATAGAAGCCATGCCATCCACCAGCTCTGCAACAGTAATATCCCTTCCGGCATACTTGTTGAAATCAATGCCCCCGACCGGTTTTGAACCCTCAGGAACGGGCTGGGAGGTGACGAACACCGCATCGGTAACCGAGGGGGGAGGTCCTGCGGCTTGCGAAGCCATGGTATCTGCGTTGAACTATACAAAGTACAATGCTCTGTATGGGCGCTGAGAAGCTGCCAATGAAGCAGTTGTTGCAATTGGCTGAGAAATTGCTATGCTATGCTATACCAGCAGCTTTTTTTGGCTTGCGGACCCTTCTGCAATCAGATGGCGGCAGGCATCGAAAAGTGGCGGATTGTCGACAACCTTGGAACAAAACATGCCACCAATTCTCCAGACGCTAGCTTCCATACAACCCCTGGCAATTAGCGAACACAAAAAGGAAAATAAAGGGAGGAAAATGGATAGAAAATAATTCAAAGATTGAGGAACTGGAAATACAAGGCCATGATGCCCGAACTTTTTAATCGGGCTCAAGTTGTTCCGAGCCCAAAAGCAGTTTAGTTGCAGCTGGCTAATCACGTGATGCAGCTGCAGAATGGATCAAATTTACTAGGCGTAATCCATATGTTCCTGCAGCTGTATCGACATGGTAACTTGGTCAGGTATCGTCCAGCTCTTGCGCTAAGCCCAGGGCGATTCTTGGGCGGCTCGGCTCTGCCCAGGTGTGGCCTGTGCTGCCTAGGTATCAACCGTACAGTACATTACATACATACATCCCTAATACCTAGGTCCTACTAGGCTACATGAATCCTAGGTTCACATAGTTCAGCCCGGGCAGCCCAAGACTGCGCCCAGATTGGCCAGGCCCAGCATGGATCCTTGCCCGTCTTTAATTCCCCAGCCAATAGACGCCTGCCAGCCAACAGCCCGGGCGCACTCCCCTGACCCACTCAAGCCTGGCCCTGTGAAACACCACGCAGGCTGAAAAGTTGCAGGTTTTGTTGTCACTTACGGAGAAATAATGTGGCAGTTATCTGTAACTACAGATTATTGCAGGATGGATGAGCATTGCCTGTCCTTGCAAAAACACTCACACACACTCTCTCTCATCATCACGCAGGCAGGACCGCACATCGATAATTGACACCTTGTTTGCGCGGTGGTAAGAATCACAACAATTCTGCCGCCCTTCCTAACTTTCAACGACTCGACTATATGATGTCAGTCGTATGGTTTGTCCGGTGAGTGTTGGAATAGATGTAGGTTACTCGTTTGAACCCAAGCAGACCAGTGGCCGTATGCTGTGTGCTCAGTTTAATCCATAGCCGCCTGGCTATTATCCGACTACGCGGTGGTCCACTGCTTAATATGTCCTTCAAACCTAGACGATTCTCATTGTGCACCCATGGGGCCACCCGTGGCCGATGATGGCCCATTCATGATCGCAGAAAATTCCCATCCCCGCCACTTCTGCCAGTGCCTTTTGAATAGTCCCCACGCAACGCCCGTGACTGGTCAACTCTTCTTGATATCCTAGCATGCTGCGTCCCTCCATAATCCATTCGGAGGGCTTGGGGGGAAGTGTTCAGGCCTCATGTGATCCCAGGTTGCGCAGCCTGCTGTTTGCAAAAGCCTTCCTCCTCCCGTAGAACGACAGCAACAGAATGACATGGGATGAATGATAGAGAACGAACTCCCCGCTTGAGTTAGAGCCACTCTGATCCATCCCCTGACAGCCGAGTTTAAACAAACTGCCTCTTGCCTGCTGGTTTTCCCAATTGTCATTTCAAAGCCTCATTCCTCCCCTCTCCAACCATCACGTTTCTTTAGCATCAACCTTTTTCCATTTTCCTCCATCCCCCTTCTTCCCCCATAGTCCCTCTCGTAGCTGGGTTATGCCAACTTCATTGTCGTCGAGGTTTTGAATCATGGCACCAGAACTCTGCTCCTTAAACTAATCTGTTGGTCTCTCGTGCTTGGCTGTCGATCATATACTCTGTATTTGTCCGTCTGTTTTTCCTCACAATCGCAGAGTCAACACTCCCTCGGGATTTGTACAGTGTGAAGTATCATCGCCCTCGCCAGATTCATCCCTTTGAATCGTTCCTTTGCTCTCATCTGTTGTCATTATATCTCGCCATCATCACTGGTTGGTTCCATTTTCCAACGTTCCAAACTGTTCATGGTTGTCGGTTGACAAGGTTCAATACTGAAATACCCCACCCGCCACCTCCATTACGCCACTAGTCTTAAAAAGGAAAGGTTTGCTATCGCCGTAGATTTTCGAACTTGGCGGGTTTGTCCGTTTTAAATATCACGTGGGCTTCATCCTCGAATTCCCAAAGCGTCGAGTTCGACGACGTTTGGTCTGACACTTTGCAATCATACAACTTTCCATTCAACGCGACAACTACGCTCTGCCGCCCTTCACTCTGTGTTTCTTTTGAGCGGTCCTTGTTGAATGGTCAATTTCTTTCATGGCGTCTCGCTTTCCGCCCCGAGAGCGATCTCCACATCGGTATAACGACCGCCGTCCCTCCGCTCCTCACGGCTCCTCGCATATCCCTTCTGGCCCTCGTGCTTCTGACGATGTCAATTCAACCCCTCTGGGAAGGGAACCTCCTCGTGGTCCAAAAGCTCTAATAGATCCGTCAAGGGGTGCGCCCTTTGGCCCTCCCGGTCCTAGAGGCAGGGGCTTCCTGGCACGAGGCGAATTTCGAGATCGCGAGAGGGATCATGATCCCCGGGATCTGCGAGATGGTCTCCCTCCATTCAGACGGGATAATGATAGAGACTGGTCCCGAAGAGACCGTGGTTTTGATTCGAGAGATACCCGTGTTCCTTTTGGCCGTGGAAGATCGAGGTCACCTCCACTACGGGATTTTCGTGATTCTAGAGAACCTGGCCCTCGAGATTCCGATGCGCCAAGAATACGTCGCAACTCTAGAGATGGGCCTATCGGTTCCATAAGTGGAGTCCAGGACGCTTCTCCTCTTCGTGGCCCGTCTCTGCGAGGTCGAGGTCGTGGCGACCGTGAGCGGGGTAGGGGTCGGGGCTTTCTAGATGATCGCGACTCTTTCCGACGGCGGAGCCGTTCGAGAGATGCATGGAGGGATCATGAACGTGAACGTGACCGCGACCGTGACCGTGATAGAGATAGGGACTTGGAACGCTCTGATCGGTTCGATAGGCGTGAAGATGATCGGCGATCGGAACGAGAGGACAGAGAAAGAGACCGGCCTTCTGAACGTTCAGACTTCTGGAAAAAAGATCTGTTATCAGCCAGGACCGAATCTAAACGTACATCTGCAACATCAGCGATCATCCCGCCTGCATCGCCCACGCCATCATCGTCATCCATACTGAGTGCCAAAAGGACTGTCATCCCCGAAATCCATGACTCAAATAGGAAATCCGCAGTCCCCGCACAAAGTACGGTCGATTCTCGGCAAGAGCCAGATCGACAGGAGCATCCTAAAATTCGCTTAGATGCACCAAAAGATCGGCCAATCTCACAAAATTCTCCTCCCCCATCGGCACCAGAAGTCCCTGCCTTCGGATCTATCATTAGTCCCAAACCAGCGCCCGATGATGCTCCCTTTATCTCTTCCACCAAATCCAGGCCATTTGATGAACTCTCCACTACAGCATTGACCACCGCAAAGCCAGAAAAGGATCACATGGATGTTTCCGCTTCCTTACCAACTGGGATATTGCCGCCTACTGGACCAAGAGCCGAGAGATCGGAGTTTGAACATTCACATGACGCCCGTATCTCCCGTCCGCATGGTGTGGATACTCGAGGGAAAGCTGAGGTGCCACTGCGCCCCGCACGGCACTTTCCATCCTCATCTAGATCTCCGACTACTACTACGCGCGATGCTCCTGGTTTCGCGAGCACATCTGGCGGAAGAGATTCACTTCAATCATCGCTTCAGGCAGATGCGAGAACTCAGGAGATGCCTCTCGGGTTACGGGTTAGCCCCCGACCTAGCTCCGCATCAGGATCTCCGCCTACTTCACAATCAATGGGAAGAAGCATTTCACTATCCCGTAGGTCAGGTTCACCGCCTGTTCCGCCAGCTGCCCCATTTAAGTCACCCGGACCGAAGACGTCTCCCGGAATCCCTTTCGCAAGCGTACCCACAGGACCACGGGCGCTCCAGCGACCCAATGCGCCAAGGAACGCCCCTAAAGCTAGTAACCAATGGGTTCGCCCAGGGTATCCAAATCGTGGGCCTTCGATCATGAATTCAGCTTCACCTATCAAACGCGACGTATTTGACGACAAGGATAGAGGGTCTTTTGGCGCGTCTGACCCTTATAAACCTCACGAACTTGAGCGGTATCCCCATCGGGAAGATTCCAAGTCGTCACCAGTTGCTGAGCGAACCGACCGCCCTTCCGGTCACGCCGAAAACGATTTTGTCCGAGCAGCCGCGACCTTGCCTTCGGAAGATCATGCACCGCGTGCCTCAATTTCGTCGATAGCGGAGCAAGTTGCTACTCCTCTCATGTTTGGACAATCCAGCGGTGAAGAAACAGACGAGGAAGACGACTTAGATGAAGAAGACTTCAATGAGGGAGAGAAACGATTCGCAAAGGAAATGCAATCATTGGCATCCGAAATGCCACCTCCAACCCTTCAGGATCCCGTTATAGTTGACTTACTGCTACAAATTCAAATGCTGGGTATCATAGCCGAGGGGGTTGCCCCCACCCATATGGACCTGCCAGATGCGGCGATTGAGGTCGAAAGGCCGGACCAACCTCCAGCTGTCATTCCAGTGTCAGCAAAGGAGGCGCAAGAAATTGAAATCCCACAGCCCTCGTCCCCGGTGGTCCAGGCTCACACTACCCTCTCTCTCGAAGTACCATCAGTCGATAACCTTCCCTTCCTCCAATCTGGGCCACCCACTCCGTTTTCTGACCTAGAGGCTTATCAGGAAACGATTCAGACGCATGACCGGTTGAGAGAGGCTCTTCGCGGGGAGCTAGCCAAGCAGCGTAAAGAAATAGCACTCCATCATCAGGAGCTACGACGGGAGTATGCTAAGTATTACAAGCCTTGGAGGATTGCAGTGGAGGAACTGGACCGCACGAGCAGACAAGAAAAGACAACCACCCCAGGTCCACCCACCCCGCCGTCGGCTACGGGAACGGCTACTACCCCAAGTGCCACCGCCGAAGGAAGAAGAGGTTACAAACTTAACAGCGAGCTTGACTTCCAAAATGCGCTGATCGCGTCTACCATTACTGCGCGGGAAGAGCAAGCACGTAGACGTGAAAAAGAAGGGCCCGCAAAGCCGGATATGTCCAAAGAAGCGCTTATCCCAGATATGTTCAACGAACAAGAGAAACAAGCTTCTGTTTTCAAGGACACGAACCACACCGTAGACCCTTCTGCTGCATATGAAGTTTTCGCGTTCCACCCGACGCCGGACAATTTCACCCCCGAGGAACAAAAAATTTTTACGGAGGCATTTTTAGAGCATCCCAAAAAATGGGGCAAAATTGCGGAATATCTTCCAGGGCGGGACTTCCAGGCATGCATCAATCATTACTACTTCACAAAACAGGAATTCAAGTATAAGGCCAAATTGAACAGAAAATATGTTCGAAGACGTGGAAAAAGGGCTCCTGCTACCAGGAATCCTAAATCAAACGCCCTCATGTCAGATCTTGGTGTCCGGCCCGAATACGAAGGTGATGAAGTGGTGGAAACCCCCGCTGTCACTGATACTGGCCGACCTCGACGGGCCGCGGCCCCAACGTTTGGTGAAGCTGGTCCAGAGACAGAGAACAGCACACCTACGCCAAGCTCTGGGAAAAGAGGGAATCACGGAAAGGATCCCGCTGAGCCGGGAGTGGAGAAACCCCCCAGCAGACGTGGCGGAAGGGGAGGAGGCGGGCGCGGTGGCAGGCGAGCAAAGGCACAGCAATCCTCACTTGCTACTCCGATTGCTTCAGCTCCTCCAAAAGTCGAACCTGAAGGGCCAGTGGATGCGGTACCAGAATTGCCGGTTACGAAGGAGAAGGAAGAACAGAAGGATATCGCTGCCGATGAGCTCGTTCCACGAGCAAAATCCACCAAGGCTCGCAGCAAGGAAACCGTTTATGTTTTCGACACTGCTGAGCCCGAAGCTCCAGCAAAACCCGCCGAACCCAGGTCTGGTGCTCTGCAGCCCACTAGTTACTGGTCTGTACCGGAGCAACGAGAATTTCCAGATCTAATCAGGCACTTCGGGAAAGATTTTGAGGCTATCTCCCAATATATGAGGACCAAAACTCCTACAATGGTACGCGTGGAATGAGTATCCCTTAAATATGATAGCCGGCGCAACTTCCTAGCTAACTTGTTACACACCCTATTAGGTCAAAAACTACTTCCAGAGACGTGTTGATTCTGGTCAAACATTGTTGGAGGAGTACGCTGAAATGGCTGAGGCTAAGAAGTTGAGTGGAGAACCGCCAGGTCCGCTTCCAATTCCAAATATCCCTCCTAAACGGCGATACGAAGCTACGCCATCTTCTGTCGCTCCACGCCCCCTCGCACCAAACACCGAAGCTACGGAGCCAGCAGATGCATCGCTAGTCCCCAAACCAAAAGTCCCGGTAGTCCCTATAGCTGCGGCACACCAACCAGCCACTCAATCTCGGCCGCAAGCCGATAGGGATCGGTCTCAGCCTAGGTTTTATCCTCTTGCCCAAGCGACAGCTGCCTCCGGTCCCCTACCACCCGTGAACGACGAATTGCAACCGCGTTCCATTCGTCCCCAGTCGCACCAACCCCAGCGCAATCAGCAAGGCCCTCGAGTCGGATATTTCAGTGATGAACGACGAGATGGCCGCCACCTAATGCCTATCCCTCCGGTGCTCACCGTACAGTCTCAGGAGCCCCAAAGCCAGAAGCAGCAGCCGAATGCGGGCCCTATGCAAAGTCATGGTGGAGGCTCGGCCTTACATACCCAGAATTTGTCCCGTAGCGATCTACTACCCCAGCCTCAAGAGGCTCAAGAGGTGCTACGGTATCAGTCACTAGCGCAGCCTGCGTTATACTCTCAAACCCAATACCTTCAGCAGTCCCAGACAAACAGCCCGATCACCCCAGTAGCACGGACACATTCGAGACGTTCGAGTAGAGCTGTTCCTACACCGACAACCACATCTCCCGTTCAGCGCATGCCGAAACAGGACTTAGATTTAGCTTGTCTTCCACGAGACGATACGATCGTGCAACCGAAATCAGCTCTGCCACCTCCTAGCCAACTTATAGGTATAAATCGACAGTCACCTACGGTATCACCAGCCAAAGAACCCACTCGTCCAAGTTCGACCCCGGCGCAAGTTTTTCCAGAGCCTCCACGTCAGGTTCCTGCTAAAAGGTCAAATATCATGAACATTTTAAATGATGATGCTGAAGAACCACCGTCGCGAAAGAAGTTTGCGAGTGACCAATCCTCAGCGGCAAATACCCCACAGTTATACTCCGTATCACATTCAATGTCTCAGCAATCGCAACTCCCCCCTCGCGAGGAGTCAGTGCACTCTAGCAGGCAACTGCAGCAACAAAGGTCGCACTATCTGCCCCAGCAGTCACAAGTGCCGCAACAAAGCCAACTACCAAATACCGCCTCCCGCTCATACCCCGAATATTCTAGCTATTCTGTTGGCTCTATGGCTGGATCTGGGACGGCGAGCCAGGATTGGATGGCCAGGCTGGATCCGAGGGGCCAGCAGCAGTCTCATGCAACCGACCATGGCCTTTCCCGTTTACCAGCTCAGCAAGCCCCATCCCTAGGATACATGAGCACTGCACAACAGGCCACAAACTCGGGGCCGAATCTTCACCAGCAGCCACAGCAGCAGCACCGTTCGTCATACAACCCGCAACCGTCACAACCGGTACAGCAATCACAACCCGCCGGGTTCCAGGGCCAATCTCAACATCAGTCAAATATTAACCTTGGGAAACGTGATTCTCCCTTGACATTACAAGCCCAAACTTTTCATCCATCTTCCCCGCAGCATCGTCACACCTCAGTATCTTATTCTCGACGGACATCACAGCAGCAGCAGCAGCAGCAGCCGTCTTCCCCACTCCAGATTTCAGCGTCAGGCCTTCCCCAAACGCAGCAGCACTCTTCATATACTCAGGGCCACTTGAGTCAACCACCGCAACGTCAGCATCATTCTTCAGCTAGACATCAGCTTGGACACAACCCCCAGCATAATGGACAGGGTGGTGGCGGGTCTCAACACATGCAGCACATTGTTCCGCCTACGTCCCCTCACCACCACCCCACATCATCACTACGCCAATCTCAACAACAGCAGCACCAGCACCAGCCCCGACACCACCAACAGCAACATCAACATCAACCTCAACATATCTCCGCTCTTGGTCTAGGAAATCAACATAGCACTAGTTCATTCGGTCACAATGCGTCACACCTACAACCGGCTCATCGGACATCCGGCAATGTCTCGATTTCTTCACCGAACCCGCATCAGAACACAAGTCTTGGGAGACCTTACACTCCACCATCCGCTTTGCACCAGCCTTCCCCAGGCGGCCCTTCTTATTCTTCTAGTATTGTCGCTCCCCACCCCAATCAGGGACCGCAACAACAAGGGTTACACCCAATGCACCAGCACCAGCACCAGCACCAGCACCAGCACCCGAATCAACATCAACACCAACAACAACTTCATTCTAGACACCCTGGACAAACCCATCACCGCGCTTACTCGCAAGATTCGAGACAATGAAATAGAAATTCGGACGCTTCTTTTCTCTTAATGGCCAACAACTATCTTCATGGATTTCATCTGTAATAACTGGCGGGCCCCCTTTCTGTACATATATGTTTTGTTGCATAAACACTTTATTCGCTACTTTCATTCTCATTTCGTTAATTTTATTTTATTGTCCGCCTCCCCCGTTTG
>LDEV01002396.1:38900-54490 GCA_001014755.1 Blastomyces silverae
TGAAACGTGTTACCTTCAATTTACATTTTTCATTATCCCCCCTGCATTACTACACCCATTATATCATGTTTTCCGCCGTTTCTGTGTGTTTTCTACCTTTTAGCATAGGTATTGAATTTATTTGTATGAGTCTCGAACCACAGAGGGTTAATTAATTGCCCGGATTTTTCCTTATCGGCGCAACCATGCCACTAAGCTATATTCAGGACCAAACCAGCCCTCCAGTTGTAGTTAGGCGTATGTACATTGTAATGTACATGTACATGCTTTGTTTTCGAACCCGAGTGGAACAGTTCATTGTCATAATCATATAGCCTCGGTAGTCAATCCTTTATATCCATCATTGGAACTAAAAAACTACATGGTGGCTCGATATACTCCATATACAACAGACACCCCGCCGGCGGATGATGGCTTGTCAATCCTCAGTACTACGCCGCAGTTGTGATTCAGTGTAAGGAGTCGGCACTACTTCTAGCGGAACAGCATAACCAACTGCAAAATATTCATCCCCTTCTGAGTAGTACCCGTTTCTTCCTTAATGGTACCTACCGCATGCACAATATTCACCCCGGTGATTTACGTTTCATTATGCGAGGACAGCCACCAGGGATTCTTCTCGAAAACCATTTTGCATGCCGTTCCAGAATCTTCAACATGTAGAATATTCCTTGTCAGTTGGATTGCTCAATGCTTAGGCTGAAAATTGGGTTTCGAAGAAGATTTACATTTCGTCCTCAACAACACAGCGACAACAGCCACGCGCTTAATATACAAGCAGCAAGCAGTGAACTATGCAGATAAATATGGAGATCAATGACCAAAACGTTATTCGAGAGAAAGAGATAGCAAGGATATAACGCCGCAGGAACGCCAGAGAGGTATAAGAAGCAAAACATGGGGAATAAAAACAGAGAAACATTTGATGATATCATAAAACATAAAACATACAACTGGATAGGAACGGTGAAATCTAGAACCGAAAAATGAAACAGAAGACAAGATTGCTTTGAATCGCTTGAAATGGTGTTCGGAGGAAGGTGAAATTTCAAAAGCCCGAGAAACCTCTATTTGTCACATAACCGTACAATCTTTGTTTCTATCCCTATCACGAGGACGAGGCGGAAGAGAGGGGTTGGACAATGCATGGGCACGTCTGTTGCCATCGTAGACAGGGCCACGATTGGGTCCGGCATTATTGAGTCCATAACTTGAGGATCTCGGTCCAGCTATGCTAGTGTTGCTGTTCTGAGAACCATCATACTGGGAGTTGTCTGAGGGTGGAGTGTACACTGGGCTGTTGGCTGCCTGCTCGTATGTTGGAGGTGGAGCGTCAGCGCTAGGGTCAGCCACTGAAGTCCTGGGTGGCGGTACGAGTGATCGAACTTCTTGCGTTTGCTGGGGTGCGCGACGGCCGGTGGACGACGCTGGCTGTCGATGGTTAAAGTTTGGCCCGTTGCTGGAGTGATGTATAACTCCCTGAGATTGCGACGTTGGCAACTGTGATGTCTGGATTTGCGCTTGGTTGCGTGGATTTGTACGCCGTTGTTCTTCCTCGTCTTGAAACTGAAGGGCCAAAGCAAAGGCGTAGTCTGCGTCTGTTTGTTCTGTATTGTTCATTTGCTTTCCCGTAGTCCCATCTAGATTGTTTCTATGCACTATTCCACCTGAGGTCGCAAGATCGTTTTGGCTAGGATGTTGAGGTAGAGCTACAGGTGGCGAAGAATTTCCAACAGGCCGAAAATCTCCTGAAAAAAAGCTAGCATTACTTCCGTTGACATCGACTAGGCTTTCCCACACAATTTCTGCATGGTTGGCATATCCAGCATCAGTTACAAGTGTGAAAAGTTGGTTCGAAAGTGGATGCTTGAAGAGTGTAGAGAAATGATCGTTTCGGAAGAGAATTGAAATGGATCCGGGTTTCAGGCATCTCCCAAGGTGCTCTAGACCAAAAGCGCTTAGCTGAGTAGCATTTTCAACGCCAACGAAATGTTGGATTGTGTCGATATCTTCTATTAACTTCTCCTCGTCAGTCGTGAGAGGCTGTCCACGGAAAACGCGGTTTTCCAGCTCTTCTTTTCGAAAGTGGAGTAACTGTATATCTTCATGGTTTTGAGCTACACGGTTTAGCGCAGCATAGGCCGCAGATGATGGCTCTGCAAGCCAGCCGTGAACGAGGGGTAACTTGAAACTACTATAGAGTATTGTATCGTTTGTCTCAAGGAAGGTTCCAGGCGAATCGGATATATAATTTTGCTAGTATGTGTTAGACATCAAGCCAAAAACATTAGGAGTTACGTGGATAAAAGCTTACCATAACCAACTGTGGATTTACATTCATCCCTGTATGTAGCATAACAAGAAAGGAACTCAGAGCTTCGATATCCGGAAGCTTGTCAGCTCCATCTAAGTACGAAGTAAGTTCATCGAACAGCGCTTGCATTAACAATCCTAACGAAATTTTCTCTCGTGGTTGTAGGGCTTTCGTAACGGGCGACGGCGAATCTGCTCTGCTCCGCAGCACAAGCCCATTGACGAGGGCCAGAAGCGGGCACGGCCCGTTTTCATTCTGTACCAACACGGGCGATTTGCGCAAACTAGTCGTCCCATCTGTCCAGTTAACCTGGCGAATGTCATAGGTTTCAGATAGCTTTTTCTGCAATATGGCGGGCGGCTGTCCAGATTCACTTAGATACGACAGAGATGGTTTCGCATGCTCAGGTGCCGTTCCAGCAGTAACGGACTTCGAAGTGGATGAATCCAGTTCATCAGATACGGATGGAGTCTTATTTGATAGGTCCTTAGGATGGCCATCAATTACGCTGCTCATAGGTGGTACATCCGTCGCGGTACTTCCGTTTGGTTCGTTTTCTGCTTCGAAACTTATAAGGTTCCGAGAAGAATTTGATTGACTGGAACTAGGTGGTTGCAGATTTTGGTCCGTATGATCCATTTTGTCTAATTGATGATATGGGTCTGATGGTTGGACTACTATAGATGGAGGCCCGCAAACTAACGGCGCCTTCCCTTTTTCTAGAAACGGGCCAGAACTCCCTACTCCGCGCGGACCAGGTTTAGTGCCAAGGTCATGGTGGCCGTGCTCATAGGGTATGTGAATAGGTGGCTTAGGAAGCTCTCCATCAAGTCCGTTTGAATTATACGGACGTGTAACCAATTCGCCTACTAACACAATGAGCGATTAGGATCGGAATTTGGGAGATTAACGTGACATTTGGTTGGAACAACCTACCGTCTTGATGGCCATCCAAGCTACTGGATTGCGGAAACTCAAATGGGTCTAGGCCAGGTATAGATTGTTTTGGTAGGTCACCACTGTTGTGTCTAGCCTTCAGGAAAGGATTGTTTGAACGAAGCTGGCCAGGGCTGGTAGTATTCCGTCTGTGTTCACTGGAAGAGCTCGTAGAAGAAGGCTTGTCTTTGGAATCAAAAATGGCAGCACCATCTTGTTCCTTCTCAGGCTCCCCACGAGAGAAATCCTGTACTCTTGCGCCTCCCTCATACGGCCAACTCTCTTGCAATCGTTGATCACCTAATTCACCAGGTTGTGATGGAAGCGGAAATTCTCTGGTAGCCGGACGATATGCTAATTCCTGAGTCCAAGGGTTAGGCACTTCATCATACACAACACCCGAGGGGGGTGCATGATTTAAGCCTGGTGCAGCAGAGTCGGAGAATTCCGGCTGTGAGGCTGTAGCTTGTAACGACGGAGGTACTTGGGCAGAAGGCATAGGATCCCAGGCGCGATACGACAGATTATTCTGACTGCCCTCGCCGTCCTGGCCATCTGGATCGTTCGGCGAATCTTTTCTCAAAACCATGGCTAATCACTTGGTGAAAACGTTACAGAAATTCTCAAAGTAAGTGCACATTCTCGTCTCGCAATACCACTCGTAGGTTGGGCTTAACTGAAGAAAAAAGAACGAATGTATGTAGCGACGATATTGTCTCTCTTCCATTGGTCAATGGCAGATCCCGAGCATCGACTTATTCCTGTCTCAAGGCAGCTTCCAGTCGCCCAGCGGATGATGGAACGTAAAAGGCTTGAAAACGGATGCTGCACTAGAAATTCAGCACACGAAACTGCTCGAGCGCTTTTACCAGCGCAGTTCAAAAGGTGCCGGGGTATGCAGTGCGGCGAGGTTGGTTGGATGATGCCCGTCAGTGTTGATGATACATGATGTCTTGACCCGACGGCGGTTGGATGCGATGATGTCGCGGCTCCAAGAATGCGCCTGCCTGGGGTTTGTTGTGTTTGCGCTGTTTGCCTTGTTTGTCTGCCTCCCCAATGACGTAACTACTTGCGGAATTATATATATCCGGTAACTTATTGAATAGTTACAGTAGTTACAGTAATAATAGGCGAAGACAATGACGATTGAAAATTACCTCAGCAAAAAAATCGCGCAGCGAGCAGATTTGAACATTCAGGATTCATTGACGTCCGTTCGGCGCAGGGGATGCAAAGAATCAGTGCTACCCCATGATACCTTTTAATGGTTAAATTGCAGCAGGTTGTACGACTATTTCCTTATTCTGTCACCAGATGCATTCCAGAATCCTGCCCAACGCATACATAGCGTTGAGGCTTCCGTCAGATACTGTCAAGGTCCAGCAGATAGTCCCGAATACGTACGTTTTGACTGGCCTCTGTGAGCATGCTTTCCTTCATTGTTTTTATTTCTCAAAGGAATCTTGCTTCCCCTCTAGCCGCACCCTGTTCTCGGACTGATAAGCTGTCTAGGATAATATCGCTGGGAAAATATGGTTCCTTCCAGGCGAACCAGATCATAGGGCGGCCATACCATCTCACCTTCGAGATCCTTGATCAGCCAAATGCGGAAGACAATCATGCGCTCCGTATTGTTTCAGCTGCTGAGTTGCATGCAGAATCATTAATAGCCGATGGATCTATTCCTGGAGAGGGTGAAGATGGTGAATGCTATCGGGACTTGGACGACATGGATGCAAGCCCCATGAGAACAAACAGGGACACCGTGGATGATAGCTCGAGTCAGCTAATGACTATGGATGAAATCGAGGCTTTGAAGAAGGGAACAACGGGTGCTGGTAGGGACATTATCAACAAACTTCTCGAATCCCATTCCGGCCTTGATAAAAAGACGGAGTTTTCGCTGGCCAAATACACACTGAGAAAGCAGAAAAAGTACCTTAAGCGGTTCTCTGTCCTGCCTCTAGATGTACCCCTTCTCACTCAGTGGATGCTAGAACAGAAAGATGCCACAAAAATCATGGAACTAAGGGACGAGATAATCGGGCTCGTAGGCTGCTGGGCAAACGTCCATAATGGGGGAGACGCGTTCACGATTTCAGAATCACTTGAAATGCACCCGGCTAGTCGCTGGCTGATTGTTGACGACACTGGAGGCCTGGTTGTAGCAGCTATGGCAGAGCGCATGGGAATACTCTATCCTCATGAGACTAGCATCGGTGATGTAGAAGACAAGGCCGCCTCACAGCTTCAACCCGAGGGGGGCGATGAACATCAACCGGACAATTCCGAGCCCTCCAGCCAATATGGCGCTGTGCAAGCAACTCGCGGCTTATCTGGGCAAGGCAGTGCTGCTTCCTCCGCTCGCAGTCGACGCCCCTCGCCTGGGATGACCTCTAACAATACCACACTGACTATGATCCACCCCAATGCTCAACCTAACCTCTCACTTCTCAAGTACTTTTCTTTTGATGTTAGCGACCCATCTCCTTCACACCCCCTTCATACCAATCTCAAAACTTTATCTTGGCTGCAACTCCTTGACCCTTCCTCGGACCCAGTCTATTCCAAGGAACCCACGACTGCATCAGATGAGGCCCTCGCAAGTTGGAAGCCAAATAAGCGCGGCATGTACTATCGCAAACGCCGGCGATGGAATAGGGTTCGCAGTGTTGTTGACGAAACTCGGGCAGGCAGCTTTGACGGGCTGATAGTTGCAAGCTTAATGGACCCCACATCAATCTTGAAACACACAATACCCTTATTATCTGGCTCTGCTCCAGTAGTGGTTTACGCGCCCCATATCGAACCGTTAGTCAGGCTCGCGGATTTTTACTCTACAGCCCGACGCACTGCGTACATTAACTTTATGCGTGCCGCGCGCCAACAGGAGCAAACCGCAACTGCCCCAAGATCTGCCAATGGTACGTGTAACCATACCGAACTGGAGCAAGATGCAGGAGATGCAGAAAGCCCATCAGCCGCTGCCAACGAAAGCGATTTCCCAGTTGACCCAACGCTCCTTCTGGCACCGACCATTCAAACATCGCGCGTGAGACCATGGCAGGTGCTTCCTGGGCGAACGCACCCGGTGATGACAGGGCGAGGCGGTGCAGAGGGCTATGTTTTCCATGCTCTGCGGGCATTGCCGGCTTTAGGGAAAGTTGAAGCGAGAGGCAATCAAGCGCGGAAGAAGAGGAAGACTAGCGCAAGAGATGTCACTCCAGCAGCTAGTATTATTTCAGGCTCTCAGGCCGGCAATTAAGAATACTATGGTATTTAATCTTTGGTACACTACATACCTAACTGTATGTAAAGCGCTTAATTCTAAAAATAGTAATTTTCTAGAAGGTCGCTCAACGTTTCTAGTGTAGCTAAAGCTAAAGTCGGTCATCGTCACCAAACTTACTGTAGGTGAACAATGACATCTTTGTAGCTCCTTCTCTTAGGGAAATCATTTTATTTACAATACTAGGTTTCTCTGAGCCGTGCTCGGAGCCACAGGTGAAACTCTCTTCTACATAGTAACATTAACTATGTCATGGGTCAGCGTCCATTTTTCTGCACCCACCAACTGCAGTTACGTTAACCCGATACGGGGAAATCAGTAAATATTCTCTAGAACTACCTAAAGATTAAGCCTTTGGTTTACAGCTTTTAAGCTCACAATATGAGAGGGGATGCCCAGGGCCGGAGCAGGCAAGCAGGCCACTACTATAGTTATAATCTTTATCCTTCTATCTTAAAGTTCTCTCTCAGTTATGAATTGAAAGATTCATAGTCATTAATTGCTGAAGTTTCTCTGAGAGATTACTTAGTGAGTCTGTTATTTTAGATAATAGATCCATTTCTGTAGATCAAGGTCTCAAGATCTCTGACCTGGCAGCAAGGGAAACTCTCTTGCATAGGACGCTCTTTTCTGGCGTTTTGGAGTCTCGTTGCTTGCTATATGATTTTAATCACCGACGCTCGAGATGCTGGCGAGAATAAGGCCGACGACATCTCAGTCTCTTTGCCTCCGGGCTCGGTCGCCGCTCTTTTTTTCCCTGGCTTGTTTCTCGAAGTATGTACATACATACATACAATCCAGTTCTGGGAGGTCTTGCACCAGTCCCCACCCAAGTCCCCTTCTCCAGTCTTTCATTCGTTAAACACCAATCCGCGATGAGCGAAGTGGCCCCGAATATGTCGGGACCTGGCCGAGAATTGTTACTTCTGGCCGCTATCTCTGCAACGAGAAACTTCGACTTGCTGAATGATATGTTGAGTTCAATATCGAGGCACCTAAGAAGGTTACAGCTCAAAGTGTATACCGGGAAAGAGTTGTTCATATTTATGAGATGAGGAAACTTGCTGAAGGTGGCTTCAACAGGGTGCTGCTTCTTACCATGGAGGATGGCCTTGAGGTCATCGTCAAGATCCCATACTCTATGGCGGCTCCAAAAAGACTCGTGACAGAGAGTGAAGTTGCAACGTTAGACTTTTTACACTCAAAAGGGATAGATTCAGATCAACCTTGAAACGAGACCACCGCAGCTAGCGAGGTTGTAGCCCGTCCCCGGTTGCCGACCATTACTATGCGTAGTTCATTAATCATCCGCCTGTTGTGCCTCGAAATTCACCGCGGAAGCTCTGCCAGGAACCAGGAAGCTCAGAGGCCCAAGGAGACATGATTAGCCCTCATCCATGAATCAAAACAGAGTTCAAAGCCGGCCCATTGATATGTCCAACTTAACTAGTTATCTAACTTACAACGGCAACCAGTGATCAACCAAGTATTTAACTTTGCGTGGCATAGTTACATAACTATACCATATCATCCTCAGAATAATAATGGTAATGATAACAATTGCACGGTGCAGTACAGAGTACATACATAGCTGCTCTGTAGAGTCTGTCTGTACAAGTTCCCGTGTAACTCGCTTCGGAACGCCACAGCCGAACCCCCGAGCACGTGTCTTGAGCGCAAGGCCAGATTCGCCCAACTCCAAACATCATCCATACCTCCTACTATCATCATCATCACCTCAATCATCGGCACACCCACGCTGCCCAGGACTAGGGCTTCTACTACTACTACTATTTAGACAGCAGAGCACCTACACAGTCCACATCCGCTGCAGCAAGGCTGACCAGCCTCGGGAAGAACAAACGTTTAACTTTTTTTTATCAGGGTCGAAGATCTTCAAGCCAGGCTGGCTAACCACTGCGGGTGAAGATCACGCAACATTATAACAATAATGCCGTCTGTCTCTGTATCTATATGGCCGTCCCGACACCACCAACATGGTTGAAGCGGTCGGCTCCGCTGCCGTGGGGGGAGAAATGGCCCATACAGCTCCGGTGTCAGACGCAGCCTGGCGAGGACGCGGTCTGCCTGTCCACTGGCTGGAGCAGGTTAGGGCAGACATAGCCAGTGTGTGTATCCACGAGAGACGAATCTCCCTCTTATTGGCTTCTCGGATGGAGAGTTTCTGATCTGAGGGAGAAAGATGTGGGTATTATTATTTGTGTTCCTCGTCTTACTCTTGCATAGTATATTATTATTACATATTATGCTATGGACTCTTCTAGCTTATATTCCATGCTGCGGATGACCATATTGTTGGAACCCACTTGCTCCAGGTGAGTGTGAAGCCACCGAACGGGAGACTCTCGATGGATCGAAGAAGGAAACTTGGAGCTTCTCCAATCGGGTCTGCTGCCTGTCTGTCTGACTGACTACAAGCATATGCTCGACTCGTTGGTTCATATTGCTCTTCCACTCTCGGTGGCTATCTCCATACCTCCTTGGCCACAGGGAGACGGGCGAAAGAGAAAAAGAAAAAAAAGAAAAGAACTCAGAAAAAAAAAAGCAAAGCAATAGGGCAGAACCCGTGCCAATAATGATCTCCTGCACTGTGCAAGAATTCATCAGACTCCCTCCACCCCGCCGCTTTGAGCGTCTAACCCGCCATCCGGGAAATTTTCACTCGGCAAGCTTCTCATCATTATTCTTCTTTGTCCTTTTCGCAGCCTGCCCCCACTCCCCCTCGAGCCATGGCGAGAAAAAAAATAAAAGTGAACTCCCAGCTAGCCCAGCTATCCCAGCTGATCCAGCGGACCCTTCGCATTGTGGCTTCAAAGCTCCCAACTTACACAATGCACGGGCTAGCAAGGCACGCTGTCATTGGCGCTTGCGACTTGCTCCTTCTTGCAAGCTCTTCACCTGATCACAATCATAAATGCATCCTTCAATCCGCTCCTCTACCAATATGATATATATATATTTCGTGTTACATAAATCTATATGTATATATTTTCTATACATTGTTTCTCCTCAACTACATGCTTGTTATCTGTCTATGCTACGCTTGTCTGAATATATTTTTCCCGCCACATTCTCCTGTCCACTGCGGGTTGGCAGCTGAGAAATGACCGTTGGCCATCCTCTCCACCTGCCATCCCAGGTTTGCTGTTTAAGATGTTCTTGTCAATAATTCGCGAGAGCTGGCGGTGCTACACTGCGCTCGAGAGACGCAATATAGCCCTCTACATCCTGGGTATTATGCTTTACAAGTTCGGGCTAGAGGCCTTCAACGGATCCATTGTCGCTCTCGCCACAAATAGATATGACTATGACGCCTTCGTCTCTAACACGACTTCTAAAACCTTTGAACGAGTCGGCCTCCTTACTGGACTCAACCAGGCATTCCAATGTATAGGAGCCATCCTGATAGCACCCCTCGTCCGCAGAGCTCCCACCAAGGTGGTCCTGGCTGTTTCTGTTCTCGCCTTTGGTCTCTTAACTGCGCTGCTCCTGATCGTGGATGCTAGTACCGGTGGGACATTCGTGCCCAAAGGCTTCCGCGAGAACCATCCCAGGAATGATTTCTCCTACTACGGCAAATACAACACTGACGGTCTGATTCCTATTTACTCGGTTACGGGCATTGCCTACGGGATGGTGGAGCTGATCCGCCGTGTCATCCCAAGAGATATTGTGGGAGGAAATGTACAGAAGCTTCGTCGGTTGGATGCGCTGGTTCATATATTCTATGAAATTGCTGGCACCAGCGGCGCCTTCTGCACTGCCCTGGCGCTAATCCCCAATCTAGGAAATAACTATTCTTTCATAATTACCCCCGTTTGTTTTACCATGGCCGCCGCCACATGGTACTCTATAACCAACCTGGACTTCCAGCCTCAAGCGCAAGAGGTCCTTTCTGAGAAACCCGCATACGTCAAAGCCATCTTTGGGTCGTTTCTACTCTTCTTCGAATCCTTCTGGACCGGCGGTAAACTTATATTCACTAATCGACGCTTCATCTGGCTGCTGCCTGGATATGCCATTGCCCTCTATGGCCATCGTTATTTGGAAAATGGGATAGCACCGGCCGTCGCCCGGCGATACTTGGGCAATTCCGCCTGGTCACAGTTGATCGTTGGAGGCTCGAACTTGGGCGAATTGCTAGGTGCCGCATTCGTGTTCTTCTTCACAAATCTCATCACCACCCCTATTCCATGGATCCGGCTGGATGCGGTAATGTTATTGATTGTCTGGTACCTGCCCTTTTGGCGCCCGCCAGCGGGTCAGGTTGGTTATGCCTGGATAGTTGCTGCCACTTTCCTCCCTATATCCTTCGGCTGGGCCGCCGGCGATGTCTCCCTCGCCGCATACATTCAAGCGACATTAGCGCGCGTAGAGTCCAAAACAAAGAATGTCTCTGCGTTGGGCGCGGTGATGGCTTTCCTCTATACCACCTACATCGTCCTGTACGCCATCACCTCCCCGGTACTGGGCAGGTACATAGACCACGTCTTCAACGAGTCTGGTGGAACCGAGAACGGCGGCGATATCCACCTGGCAATCCTGAACATAGGTGCCGTTCAATTCACCATCCTGTCCGTCGTGATCTTGGCTGCGACATTTGTGCCTCAGGGCGCCTTCGCCTTTAACCCAGACCTGCTTTTCGACGAGCAGCTGGACACGGAGATAGTCAAGCCTAACAAGCTTGACGGGATCGATCTAGCGAATCGCCGTAGCGACGGTGAGCATACCAATACCTACTCGACCCGCAATGGCAGCCGTTATGGCAGCCGTCATGCTAGTCGGCATGGCAGTTCTCACACCTACCGCCATGAGAGTCGTCATGGCGTTTATGATGGCGACCGTCGGTATCAGAGTCATGCAAGCGTAACATAGTACCCAGCTCCAGTTTTATTTTTATTTGTTTTATTTTCCATCTTTTTCAAAATTATGTCTTCTTCGTTCATGTAATGACATGGTTCAGCAAGTCTATCATCAAATTCGGTTTTTCTGATTCCGGCGTTTCGTGTTTTGTCTTTTTGACTCTGGGTAGTTAACCCTCCCACCCCCACCAGCTGCAAACCCACATTACCCGTCTCGAATATATAATATACCCAAATTCTTCTCCGTTTTGATACCCCTTTTGTTAGATTACACAAGCACGAAAACATATGCTCACGAGCTTAATATCTCGCAAGCAAACAAGCAAGAAACTGTACACAAGTACACATCACGATACCCGTCTCCCCCCCTCTCTCTCTCACACCCATTTTTTATCTACATTCCGGCCTCCACACATGCTGCACATATACAATGTGTGTTTTTCCTTTCCTGTTTTTGTGTATCTGTGATAGATAGATGTAGATATGTATGCATCAGTAGCAGCAATAGCCAGACTATGTGGGTCAACCACTCGCTCACTAATAAATATAAAAATATCGTAAAATAGTTCCTGAATGCTGGTACAATAGTCAAGGAATCTATCTGCTCCTTTGAACTGAGCTCTAGTATATCACACTTCCACATGTAGCTCTCAAGCAGAGGAATAAGTTTCTATTCCCATACTACATTCAATCTACTACATAAACCATTGCACGGATAGCGGAATAGAGAAAGCGCATAAGACAATGAAAAAAAAAATATTGGAATTGATGAAACGAAATGGGAAAAAAGAAAAAAAAACGGAGAAAAGAAAAGACAAGGGATAACATGCATGGATCCGCGATGTGTATTTTGCATCATAAAAGAAAAAGGAACGGGAGGAATATAAACATGAAGAGGCCAAGTAACAGGAATAAAAACAACACAGGAGAACTTCCATCTTCATAGGTGTTTTCCCATAAACTTTCGTTTGGCAAAAGCGAGCCACCACTAGAAGAAAAGACAAGTCAGCCGCTTATGCACCTCTTACGCGAAGAGAAGAAAAAAATATATCATGTACACCATACCTTTGAAGGCCCTACCCCTCCAGGGTAGAGGCGGGAATGTAATCGGATAGCAAGTTCTTGTCGGACTTGGGAGATGTATCTAGCGTGAAACGTGTAAGTTTTTTTTTTAGGGGAATAAACACAGTGGACAGATAGACTCCTGTAGGCTGGACGTACTGTCTTAAAGTCTCTGCATCCTGCCGATCACGGGGTGGCTCGAAGGCCTGGTTCAGGGGGAAGGAGGCGTCTCCGGGGATCGCGAAGTGGTCGAGAGAAGTGTTGATAAGGACCTAGATATATACATATTGAATTTTAGAATCTGCAATCCAATCCGGATATAATTGTAGACAAGAGCGGCCCAGGGCGAGAGATATTCATTCGTTTACCTTCTCCGCCTCCCTCGCCGGCATACCCGACTTAACCTTCGTCAGACACTCGCTCACGAAGAGGATGCCATATATCAGCATACGGTCGGCAGGGCCCTTAATTTCAAAATTACGGAAGAACGTGTTGGCGCGGTACAGGGAGAGGATTTCGTCGAGGCAGTCATACGATTCGCTGTCTGGATCTATGTTGAATTCCGCGGTGCCGGGGGCAAGTGGGGGAAGGGTGTAGGCGGGGCCACGCGTGCGAGTGCGGAGGGGGAGGAGGGGGAAGTTTCCTGGCTTTATGTTAGAAATAAGAGATTTGTTTGGGGTTCTTCTTATATATATATATATATGTGTGTGTGTGTGTGTGTGTGTGAAATACCTATGGTTGGGACATCCGCCTCCTGGAGAAAGATGGAGTGGTATGCCTGGGGTAGAGATCAGCGGAGGGCTTCAATCAAATAATACCGAGTTGGGAACAGGATTTTAAACCCACCGGCATCTTCGAATGGGGTTCAGTTTATCTAATGCACGATCTTTCTTCGGAATTCCTAGCTAGAGTGTTGCTGCCAGAAATATCCCGTTCGTCGTCGTCGTCGTCGTCGCCGTCGTCCTGTATATCGCAGCGTCACTCGCTCTTTTGCGGCGGTTGAGTTGGTGTCATGTGATGTCATGGTTGGAGGTCTCCCGCTAGTCTGGTTTCGTACTAGCCTTCGCCGCTAGTTTTTCCGGTTCCGAGCTGCTGAACGCGTCTTTTTGGCGGCTCAACGCGTTTAATGGCTGAATGCGGAAATACTCTGCGCATCCCGAGGTCTTGGATAGAATCAGAAAAGTTACAACGACAGTTCCGAACCTATATGCTGTTCCTGTACACACATTTCCCAATCGCTGGAGCATAGTTGCGTATTTTCGGATTTCTTACTGAGGCGTTATACAACAACCCTCAATTCTCTCCCACCCTGGTCATGTCGGACTTCGAAGATGAAATGGATGTGGATGCCCCGCCCTCCAAGCATACCGTCCAGTTCAGCTCCGATAATACCAATGCGAGAGGCAAAAGAATAACAGCTGACCTTCCCATTGAAGCAGAGGATAATCTCCCATGGTGATATTCCCCCTCAATTATTGTCATTTCTCCCCTGTCCAGCTGTGGGTGGTGGAGCTGATAGTTTTCTCGGGAAGGGTCGAAAAGTACCGCCCAAATACCCTAGAAGACGTATCCGGGCACCAAGACATCATTGGTACTATAAACAAATTTATCGATACGAATGTAAGAGCGGCGAGATTAAGGTCATTTGTTAATCCCTCAGACGCTGAGCGGGCTAATTGTTGTTTATTTGTCTAGCGACTGCCTCATTTACTGCTGTATGGTCCTCCTGGAACAGGGAAAACGTCAACCATCCTTGCCCTAGCACGCCGGATATATGGAGTGAGGAATATGCGGCAGATGGTCCTGGAGTTGAATGCCAGTGATGACAGAGGAATTGATGTTGTCAGAGACCAGATCAAAACATTCGCCAGTCCGTTCTCCACCTCTTTACATATATATACATCTGCTGTTCACCTGTTGCACAAGGCATTGTGAAATTGACAACCATTATTTATATGCTAGGCACCAAACAAATATTCTCGATGGCCCCAGCCGCTAAGACAGAATCAACCCTTGGGGCATTCAAATTGATCATCTTGGATGAAGCCGACGCGATGACTGCCGTAGCCCAGATGGCCCTCCGCCGCATCATGGAAAAATACACCGCGAACGCACGATTTTGTATAATTGCAAACTATACGCATAAGCTCTCTCCCGCTTTACTGTCGCGATGCACACGATTCAGATTTAGCCCGTTGAAAGAGAAAGATATCCGTGTTCTAGTGGACCAGGTCATCGAGAAGGAGCAGGTGCGGATACAGCCCGAAGCAATCGACAGCCTTGTCAAGTTGAGCAAGGGAGACATGCGGCGAGCGCTGAATGTACTCCAAGCATGCCATGCAAGCAGTAAGCTTATTCAAACTGAAACGCTCCGTAAGGCTGAGCAATGCATATCATTTCTTACTAATCTGATTTTTTACGATGTGGTTCTCAGGTACACCCCTTCCCATCAAGAACGCCCCGAAAGACCAGCCCACTCCCGAGCATGAGACCATCACCGACGAAACAATTTATACCTGCATCGCAGCCCCACATCCATCCGACATCAAAACGATTGTCACCGCACTATTAACAACCAGCGACGTGACGTCGTGTTTGAACACTATCAAAACATTGAAATCCAATAAGGGACTTGCTCTGGCGGATATCTTGACATCAATATCGACAGAGTTGCAGCGCATTGAAGTGCCTGTGGCGACACGGATAATCTGGATGGAAGGACTGGCAGATATCGAATGGCGCCTAGCTGGGGGTGGAGGGGAAATGGTGCAGACAGGTGGGCTGGTTGGAGTGGTGCGCGGGGGATGTGAACTAGCAGGAAAACTAGATGCCCCTCACCATACCTCGCCTATGGATATATGATACCACGCACGTATATATTGAACGCCATTTCCAAGGAGTAGGATCGAAAAAAAATTACGCCTTTCCTTACTCTCTGACAACTGGATCTTTTTTGAATTAACCTTCGGACATCACAATAACCTCGTTTCATTCCAGATAATGTTGGCAGTTCACTCCGGAAACTCAAAAACTTAAAGACAAAACTTTATCGTCCGAGACAAACCGGCGGACCCCGCCGGCAGTCAACGAAGCGGACGGAAGTGGG
>LDEV01002400.1:0-14137 GCA_001014755.1 Blastomyces silverae
GCCGCGGCCCTCGCCAAGGACCATGTTGGAGACGGGTACGCGGACGTTGTTGAAGGAGACGTGGCCGTGGCCGTGTGGGGCGTCGTCGTAGCCATAGACGGTCAACATGCGGTGGACGGTGATACCTGGGGCATCCATGGGGACGAGGACAACGGATTGTTGTCTATAGGGATCTGGGTTGTTGGGGTCGGTCTTGCCCATGACGATTAAGATTCTGCATCTTGGGTCACCAATTCCAGACGACCACCATTTCTATAGAGCCGGTCGGGGGATATGTTAGTTTTTTTTTTTCATGTAATTGTTGAATAACTGAGGAGGTTGATTAGATAGTGGCGCTGAGCGTACCTGGCCGTTGATGACGTATTCATTACCCTCTCGTCGGATATCGAGCTTGATGTTGGTAGCATCGCTGGACGCAACATCTGGCTCAGTCATGAGGAAAGCAGAGCGGATCTTGCCCTCCAACAGAGGCACAAGCCATTGCTGCTTCTGTGCCTCGTTTCCATATTTGGCAAAGACCTCCATGTTACCAGTGTCTGGCGCAGCATTGTTGGTAGCCTATGTATATTCAATCAGAATCAGCTACAACAAATCAAACAAAAGAAGCCTGCCGGCTAAAATTCGGATGACGACCGAGGTGGGTGTCAGGGGAGTAGCAAATCTCGCAATTACATACCTCACTGGCAATTCGGCTTCTACCCAAATATTCCGCCATCAATCCGTACTCCAAATTACTGAAGCCGGCACCCTCCTTGAAGTGGTTCTTGGGCAAAAACATATTCCACAGCCCAAGCTTTTGGGCCTTGACCTTGAGCTCCTCGAGGATGACAGGGGTGGTGGTCCATCGCTGGGCGCCCTCACCCAGCTCAGCTTGGAAAACGGCATCTGCGGGGACGCAGTCTTTCTCGACGAATTCTTGGACCTGAAAAGAAAAGAAAAAGCATCAGTCAGCCGGGAGCTCGGGCGGTTAAAGAAAACAAAAAATAGAAGTCCCCAGCCATGAGAATATATTGCTTGCTATACATCATGGTGCCGACGCTGAATGGAAGCAACAGCCGGGAAAGCGCGGGATTTATTTTGTAGAGGACAAAACATACTAGATCCAGAGTCTTCTTTGCCCGCTCGCCGACGAATGGCAGCGCCATGGGGGGGATTTTGGAGGAAGCCGACATGGTTGCGCTGAATATGAACTGTGACCGGGTATTGACTGCGGGGGTGTTGCAAGCAAAGCTTTCGTATAGCTACAAGGAGATAGGTGCCTGTAACTAGATACGGGAAGATAGGGTATGTGGTTTGCTAAGAGGAGAGAGGGATGGGAGTGAAGACTAATAAGACAGCGCGGAGATGGGGCAAGCCGGTGTATTTAAACCGAACGCAGAATGGGCCGATCGCAGAGCCGGGAACGAGACTCGCATATCGGGTCGATGATTCTGGTCGGTGGTGGAGGAGTTATCCGGCCCAGGACGGCGCTGAGCCGAGGCTGTTGGAGCTCGCATCGCCAATAGCCTGGGGCCTGGTTACGTTACCGCAGGACAACAACGTGTTGTGGTAGAATTGAGACACCTGCCAGCCAGCCCTCGGTTTCTTTGCTACTGTTATGGCAGTGGCATGGCATAGCTAATAGACGGATATTACTTCTATGGCTATAATTCTACTGTGTTGGATTAGCTGCCTGCTTGTTCCCCCATACATACAGCTCGTGCCCGCCCAAGCCGCATTTTGAGTTTGAAAGGGCAAAAGCTTGGCCTTGCTCGGCACTCGCCCGGCCCTTGAACAGACCAAACCCATACAGTATTTATAATCTCAAATCTGATTACATGCAAAATCTGAAAAAGAGATCTCAACATTCTTCACATTCTTCACCACTGGAATAAGCAGCGTATATCAAATGAATGAGGAAGGAAACCGTGGAGCACACGGAATAACTGACACATGCAAACACTTTGTTTCGGGGATTTCGGAAGCTCTGGTGATAGGCCCGCATTTATGAGTAACTGAGTTTAGCTGAGGATTCTTCTATGATATGAGCAGTACCTCACAGATCACTGTGAAAAACTCGTCAATATGTGCTGATATACGGAGTACAGAGAAAGGGGACCAGACATTCTTCATATCTATACCCCCAAAAAAGGGAGAAAAAAAGAAAAATTCGCAAGGAAGGTCAATGTAAAAGAAGACACAAATCCCAATCCATTTATCATAATCATGTCCTGTTCAATACAGTAGTATCTCTATATCTTTAGAAAACGCCATGATTCCCACCACCCCCGTCCCTTAACCTTCAAAACACGAGTTCAAAACACCGAGAAAGGCCGTAAAAGCCCTCAGACAAAAGAAAAAATAAAGAAAGATAAAAAGGAAAAGAAAATAGTACAGACTGATTGAGTCCAAGTCGTCTCAAGTCACAGGGAATGACATGAAAGGGTCATAAAAGAAGAATAAGAAAGGAGAAGAAAAGAAGGAGAAAAGCGAGGGAAAGTAATCAAAAATCATGCGCTCCCGTCTGAGAGCGCTGTTGACCCTGTTTTGCCTTCAACGGTCATCTTCTCAATGGATTTCTTGCCAATGGCCTTTGCGAAAAGCATTTGTGGTTTGCCGGCACTGTTTCAGAGAAAATAGAAAGATTTTTATTAGCTCCTGTTTGTTCAAACGAACTTGAAGGGATTTCGATCGATTGATTGGTGTAGAGAAGGGTTGGTAGAGGGAGAGGAGAGCATGAAAACACAACATACTTCTTAAACCGCTTCCCCTTCAGATCGCTCAGCTTCTTGGTACACGGGCTCATGATTCCATCCGATGGAGAGATGTAGTGGCCCTTCTCGCTATTTGTCGACACAAAAAAAAGAATGAATTAGTTTAACTGTCAACTCAGATACCCCCCCCCCCTTGCTGCCACACTGATAGTCACAGAGGGTTACGGCACATACCTCTTCCCATTTTCCAGCTTCTCCTTCAACACCTGTCTGTGATATTCCATCGACGTTTCTGCTGCAGCTTTAAGATCGGCGCCACAGTCTCCGGTTGTCATCGGCGGTGCCGCTCCGGTGGTGAGGTGAGTGTTTGTGGAACGATCGGAGAGCGGGGTGGCCTTCGATGGGCTTGTAGGATTGAATTCCATTTCCATTGCCGTTTTCAACAACTTGGACTGGGAGGCTATGATGGATGTTCGATTGCAAATAAGAGCTGGCGTACCCGGTACGAGTGGACTGCGCAGCCTGTGGGTTTTGGCAGTGTGTGTGTGTGTCAAGCTCTTGTCGCAGGGCAGCTCGGAGTGAAGGATCTTTTTTTCTATCTTCTTCAAACGGACGGACGAGAATGATGGACTTGAGGACTGGATTTGGTTTTGTTGCTCAAGTAGGAAGGTAAAATTAAGAGAGATGAGTGTTTGTGTGAATGTCGGTACAAAGATCACAGTCGGACAGGTGGTTTTTATATGTGTTGTCGGTAGTGTATTTATTTATTTATTGATCAGCCTGAAAAACAGAGCAGCGGCGTCTCCCTCTATGCTTGTTTTTCTTTTGTTTTGCCACAAGGAAAAATTTGAAACGCAACTTTCTTTTCAAAGCAACAACAACAAGAGTAAAATGAGCTTGACTTTGTCTTCCCTGTTCCTGGTCAATAATGCAGCTGATGGTTGGAAGGAAAAATGAAGAGCTTGCCCTGCTTATTGTTTTCTTTCTTTTTTTTTTTGCCGGTTGGGCTTTGTGGTGGTATCGGGGCCGATAGTTGCTATAGCAACCACCTCCGCAGCCAACTCAACTCCCTTATATGTGTGTAATAAACCTCCAGATCAACGCCGAACATTCCCAGCGGAGTGGAGTCCCTCGTCTCCATCTATGACTCACCGTGATTGCTTAAATAATGCAAATCCCTCCCTCCCATTCCCCCGGGAATCCTGGGGCAACAACTCTCAATCTCTGCCCTGCGCAATTGCCGTGTTAATTGTGGAGTCAGTTCAGGGGGCGGGATCTAGATACCCAGACATAACAACAGGGAAAGAGAGAAGAGGATACATTATTGACCATGTTTCCACAACAACAGCAACAACAACCAAAAACAATGAACAGAGAGCGCCCAACACATCCTCCCCCCTTCCTCTTGTATCCATGGGAAGTTACATAGATCACGTTTGGGATAGTTATATCTATATCCCCCAATGACATATACCCCCAGCCTAGATTTCAGGTGAAGGAATGATGAATGACTCTAGAAAGAATAATATAGAATTCCTCTCTCTCTCTCTATTTTCCCCTCTTGCATTCGAGCCTTTAACTACCCGTTAGTTACCAACTCCCCAAGCCGCGGGCACACACAGCTCTTCCTGCTTCCTTCTATCTAATCCCACGTTCCCCGAAAAACGTATTCGCAGCAGCCCGGTCGGTCAAACACAGACAAGACAGGCAGACACAACATTCAACCAAGGATTCTATGGCTGGCTCATATATAAGCCGTTCGTCCTATGCAAAACAGAAAAGATGGGCCTGCTCCAACTTCTTCTTCATCCCTTTGTCTGACCTTCATTAAATTGTGTGAATCCTCTGTGGCCCAACCTTCTCTTCTACTTCATCACTTGACTATATATAACACTGTGGGTGGGTATAAACAACCAACGACTTGATTCCTCTGCTCGTCTACATACATAAATCATATATCCATATAGTACAGGAAGGACAATGCAAGAAATGGGGTTGAAAAGAAAAAAGAAAACTTAAAAATAAAATACATTTCTCATTTCAAAACTCATACATAATAACATAACCATAACATCCCAAATATCCTCCTCGGCTAGAATCCGCGCAACATATCTTATCTCCTTGAGGGGGTGTTATGTATGTATTCACCCTTTGTACAGATAGATAGATAGATAGGCATGGATTTCATATGTAATGATCATATGCATTACCTTACCCACTAACCATTGAGATCCCAAAACCCATCATTATTATTATCATTGTCATCATAAAGGGGGAAACTCCCCAAAAATCCCTCCAGAGTAGACGCGAGTGCTAGAGACTCGTCCCGAGGCAACGAAGATCTTTGTTGTGTAATTTCCCGTCGTTGAAAAAATCAGCACTCCAGACAAACCGGGGGTCGGATGGTTCGGTTTTAAAACACATTGTTTGCAAAAAGGTGTTAACTAACAACAACAACCAAGAGAGAAAGTAGACACATTTATACTCTCTCTCTCCCCCTTCATTTACTACTTTATTGTAACTTATCCCCCCCCGGAATAAAGGAGATAAGTCACTCAAACTCCGCATTCAATGAACACTCCAATAACATTAACATGTCATCGTCAAGGAACTTTCGCAGAATGAGATGGATATCCCGTGGTTGCGGCCATGGTTGCCGTGAAGTGACCCGTGTTTTTTCCTTTCCTCCCACAGGAGCCATGGCTTCGAATGAATAATTTTTATTATCCATTTCACGCAGGACTTGATGCCTATGTACCAGAGGATTCATTTGGTACAGCATCCCGCAGTGTCCATCACTCGTGCAAAACATTCATCGCAGCTTGGGACTCGACTTGGAGACGCGGGACTGTCTTTCCATAGCTGAACCAGAGCAGCGTAGACGCCCTCGGCGTCATGTTGATAACCCCCGGAGAACTGAGGTCATAGGTAGACACAACGGTGGCAAGGTTTTTTTAAAAACAATCGGGGGTCTAGGGTGTGGGAGAAAAACAAGTCATTCTCCAACCACCCGGTTGGTCAAAAATAGTTCCATCCCTCACAAACCCCCCTCATCACGAGGACACCCGCGGAGCCTCTAGCAAAGAACCCCCCTCAGATCCTTCAGACCCATCAGAAGGCCCGCGTAAATCCGGCGGACTACTTTCAGACCTGAGAAGCTGCGGCTGCTGCGTTACCACAATACTGCTGGAGGTGGAATCCGATCGCTGAGAGCCCTGCCGGTGCAATCCGTGCTCGTCGCTATCAGACGTCGGGGTTGGTGGCGAGTAGGCGATGGTTGGATTTACCGCCAGGTCATCCTCTGCGGACTCGACGGAGTGCGTGCGTCTATGGCTATTGCTGGAGGCATCCTTGCTGCTGTCCCGGTAGGAGGAGTTGGGTCGTGAGCTAGGGCTTGCAGAGGGTGATTCGAAAGAATGAGTTGAGGAACGGAAGCTCTGGGAGCGGGAGACCATGCTGTGCACGCGCGGGAGTTCGAGATAGCTGGCTATTGAGCTGCGGGAGAAAAGCACGAGCCCGAAGCAGATGAGGACGAAGACACTTTGGATGATTGAGATGCGCTTTTGGAAGAGGAGCTCGTCGGCTAGGATTCCTAGTTGGCTGCTCATGGCGAAGACCTCCTGATGATACTGAAGTCGTTGTTGTTCGAATTCGACGGCCACGGAGTGCCAGACCTGGTCGTACTGGTGGCGGAATTCTCGGAGCTCCTGCAGCACCGATGTGTTTAAGTTTTCGAGGAAGGTGGTCGTTTTTGCCAGCTGTCGCTTTTCCACTTTGCTAAAAGCATCTCGTAGGATGCGTGACTGTTCTTCAATATACTGTAACGAGAGGGAGGAGTTCGTTTCCAGCATATGCAAACGTTTGTTCACGGATTTGAAGAAGGATTCTTGAGTCGTAGGGTTGGGTTGATGTTGCTGAACTGTAGTAGGCGGTTTTGGTGACTCGGATGAACTATCGTACTCGGTTTTGTGAGTACTAGCGGATGTCACATTTTGAGACTCGTTAGCAGGATTTTGAGCACGGGAGTCCGTCACGGTAGGTGTGGCTATATGGGTAGGGGCAGCCGCATTCGAAGATGATTCAGCACTGGGAGTTATAGGCGTGGCATCGTCTGCCCCTTTAGCAGGGCCATGAGGCTGGACTGAAGCCGACTGAACTGCATCCATCGATTGGTTGTGGACACGAGGTGCCTCTTGGACAAGGCACATTCCGTCTTCCTTTCCGGCAAGACTGCGCGATAAGATCGCCCCAATATCAGCCTTCGGAAGACAAATATCCTCCGGCTTCTGAACGCGAGTTGGTTGCACGTCAAATCCACTGGCTCCAGTCGAGCCTTCACTCTCCTTCCCGACAACCTTGCTCTGATCAGCAGGGGGACTATCCGGCCCAGATTCCGACGCCACGTTGCCCTGAATCTGGGCAGAATTGTGGTCTTCTAGACGGCTAGCTTCTCCATCATTCTTGTATTCCTCCAGCATGGTGGTGCCATGCACCCTAATCAAACTAACAGGGCAATAAAACTCGTTACCGTAATGAGTCAAGAATTCGATCTTCACATATCTGGCCCAAATGAGCGGGTTCTCGACCGCGAAGGCTTGAACCTCTCGGGAATTAACAGCTTCGTAGGTGCCCAGCTCCCTCCACATATCCGGTTGTTTGGGAGGATATCGGTCAGACACGCTGACTCTGAACGTGCGAAAGATCGAACTGAAAAACTCATAGTTGGCTAGCACAATGGTATCGATTAAAATATCGTCACAGAGCTCGACTATCAAGAATTTATCCTTAGCCCTACACTCGTTGAGCATGTAACTGTCCTTATTCTCGATCAGCACGGACGATGCACCGCTGCACTGGGGGTTGGTCTTCAGCACTGTAGCCGCGCAATCAAACGATGCATAATTAAATCGCTCCTTGCATGTAGTCCCCGCATCCTTTCTCCTAGAAACACCCCCACGAGTCGTCGTTTCAATCTGCGCTTCTCCTTCCGCGCCCCTCGTAACCGAGTCCGCCCCATCGGCATGCGGAGCCTGATCTTTCCCAACCTTCCTTTCCCATGACGCCGGGCCAGAATCTTCAGGTCCAAACCCACCGAATTCCAAGGCAATCTCGCCGTCTTCACCCAAGGAATCCAAAGAATTGTCAATCCCCATGGGGCGCTGACGTCTTCCGCTAGCCTCAGATCCAGCACTCTGGCGATCCCCCCTAACATTTTCCACCGACTGGCCCACTTTTGCCAAATTCTGCTTCTTCCACTCTTCGAAGGAAAGAAAATTCGCATTATCAAGAGGCGACTCCGTATCCAAGTCCTGGTCTAGATCATTTGATCCTGATACAGTTGCTGATACTGTTGATGACGGCGATGGTGAAGCACCAGGGGGAATCGATGCATCAATGTCAGCTCCGCCAGATGAATGCGACGTATAATTTTCGATGTTCCCAATACCCGCCCATTTCGGTTCTAAGCAGACAGGGTACTGCATGTATTCCAACTGAATATCCGACGACAAGCCCCTGTTGGGACAAGTTGCATCTAATGCTCGTGAGCTAATATTGCGATGCTCGAAACCCAGATTTCCCCCCGCGTGCACAGCAGCAAGTAAAGCAATAGCCCAGAAGTATAGCAAGCGGTCCGTAGCCCGACTTTTCGTATCAGCACGACGCGGGAAGAGGGTATAGTGCCAGGCCATATTTCACCGGGGTAACGCTCGTGATTGATTTCGTGAGGAAGAATGAAGAAAACGGAATGGAGAAATGGCGCTCAGAGTAACAGTGTTCGAACAACCACGCTTAAATAAAACCTATCACACAAGAAAGCTGTTGGTGAGCACAGAACTTCAAATCAAAGTACCCATAACTTATCGTCAACGCGACAACGTTATCACCATCATGGATAGACAGTAGTTTAAAAAAAAAAGAGCAAAAAAGAAAGGACCAAAACCCCTCACCTTCCTCAACGACCGAACGCCCAGCAACAGCAGATTCGCGATTCCTTCGCAACACCAGCACCGGAAAATTCAAAACAAGGATCCCTCCGCGTCCGATTCGATGGCCCATTCTTCGTTTTTCACTTTTCTCCTGTCGGATCCGCAGCTATCAAAACGTCATTCCACAGCATCTCCCTATGTTGCTACTTATCAGTTCGCTGCGCAGTGTTTCTGGTTTCGGTTTTTTTTTCTTCTCGTCTCCGGCCAGGTGTATTCTAGATACCAACAAAGGAGAGTGAAGGAACGGCAGGAGATTGTCAAGTATACGATCGTATTCGAAAGAAAGACGCGGATACCAGCGTGGAAGGAAATCTCGCGCAGTTTTGAACCCCGGGAAGAAAAAATCTGGCCTCTTCAGTCTAATTTTGGTAAGAACCGCTTACGGCGTTAAGAAAAGCGAAACGGGTTTGCCGTTGCGGCGGCAGGGATATTATCCGGCTGCAAAGAAGCCCCTGTTCTGCTTCCTTCCTCCTTATTCTCGTATCTATCCTTCAAGGTTAGACAAACTGATTCGTCAAAAAATGAGCAAAAGGGAGCTGGGACTGGTTGGTTGGTTGGTTGGTTGGTTAGCTTTTAAACAATAATGAGCTCGCGGCTAAAATAATGGAATAGCCTCCAGTTAAACGTATGATGGCCACGTGCTGCTCCCTCTTAAAAAAACGCGCGACGATTGTATTCAAAGAAAGAGGAACGCTTGCATCGGTTTTCTCTTATTTCTGCTGAGGGTTTTATTTCTTATTTATTCTTTCCAGCTACCTAGGTACATCGGAGTCGGTGAGCAGAAAACAACGGGGGCAGGCGCCAAGTGGGACCTTGAGAGCCGCCAAAGGGACAAACAAAGGCGTGGTCTAGCACATCCTCTGTTCTAAACTAATAGCCCGCCCTCTTATGGCCGCGCGATATCACGTCCAGGGTTAACCACAATGAAATGGATATCTACAGCACGAAGTTATTAAGATTGACATAAAACAACACTCTGACTTCTCGAGGGAAAAAAAACTTTTTCATTTCGTTTTCCTGACCACTAGATGGCCAAACTAAAACTATACTACACTCCCCTTCCACTTTTGCAAAACAGGATCGAAAAGTGGCTGACATGTGGTGCAAAAATGAGAACGAAAACATATTGCGCTCGTCCCCATTTTTTCCCCCTCAAATGCCACGGGCTTTTTTTCTTTTATATAGATACATAGATATGTATACTTTTCGTTGTCCTCTCGTTCTTCCAAACTCTTGCCATGGATCCTTCCGCCCCCGAAGAATTGTTCGATATATCAAAACTGCTGCCTGCTGTGCTGTGATGTGATGTTTCTGCCCCTTGCCAATGGGTTAAAAAATAGGATGAGAAGGTTAAAAATATGGTAGTAGAAAAGGAAAACAACGACGGTAGGGCTCCAAGAATTTCGACAAGAACCACAGATATGATGATGGTACAACCCCAAAACAGCATTGCAGTAGAAACGAATCGATAGAAGTTGAAAAACGCCGCTCCAGGTGTACCGAATGTGCCATCTCCCCGCAAACCAACACCAGCTCGTTTCTGCAGTGCAATTTCCATGTATGCCCCAATAACGGATGTAAAACGTGTGTTATATAGTACAAGCAGAAGATTGATCTTTCTTAGAGCAAGCCAATCCTTGCCTTCAGTTAGGGAAATGCGAATTTTTTTTTGAGACAAAAGGCTGTGCATACAACACAACAAGCGGAAAACAAGGTAGGGCAGTTAAAAAGAACAGAGAGAAGTGTAGGAATAATGATGTTAATAAATTGTAATATGGTTCAAAGCGATTCAATCGGGGAAGGTAGAGAATAAAAAGGCAGCAGCAGCAGCAGGCAGGCAGCGAACAACCAACAGCTCGGAGATTGCCAGCAAAGAGGGGGGGAGGGAATTGGAGAGGGAAAAAAAGAAATAAGGGGAGTAAGTCAGTTGTAGTTCTTAGATGTGCAAGTCGTGCCAGCCACCAATCCAATCGAAATCATCATCGATCATGGTCGGATATTTCTTCGGCTTGATAGTTTCGAAAGGGTCCCGACGCCAGTCAATGGCAAGGAAATGTTGATCGACGTGTCGGTCCTCAAAACCCGGAGAACCTAAGCCTGCATCCTTGCGCCAGCTTTTTGACATTTGCTTCTGCTTCCTCGAGCGCGATGAATCATCCTGATTGGCGTGGTATTTGCGTCGTTTGTTTCCGAGAGCTGCCCATTTGTCCATGATTGACTGCTTTGGAGGGTGCTTTGGCGAATGGAAACTGTATCCAGGGACGTGATTCTCTTCAAGATCCTCGTTTGGCTTTCGAGGAGTCGGAATCGCAATGCTCTTTTGATTGTCATTGGGGGAAGAGGATCGAGAATTACCAGATGACGAGCCCTGGACTTCGGATAAACCAGACGGACGGGGTGTTGTCTTCTCCATTTGGCTATCCTGGCTCCAGCTGCGAGCGTTTTGTTCCTTCCGTTGCCTCATCGCTTCCTTCTCGGACTCCTCTTCCTCTTCATCAAAAAGGTCACTCCAGCTCTTGGACATCTCATTGTCACCCTTTCCAAAGACCATTGACATTGCTGGGATTGGCCTTCCGGCACGATCCGGCAGAGAACCGCTAATCGGGACAGGGTCAGAATGGGCTGCGAAGCGTTTCTCAGCGGGTCGAATGGCCATGGACTTGAACGAAGTCCCAAAGGTAGAACCCAAGGCAGAAATTGAGGGTGACCCTGCTTGTACAGAGAACCAGGACATGGCCTCCGCTCCCGAGGTTGAGAACAAATCTTCCGAATAGCTTTCCGTATCTGGGATAGCAGAGAGTTGTCTAATCGGCTGAGCTGGGGACTCCTGCAAAGCTTTAGCCCAGGGAAAGGAATCTCCCTGGTTGATATGAGGGCTGGCGATAGAGGGGGTTCGAAGTGGTTCCCTATCCGGATTGGCAGCGACAATATCACGGTCTTCGGTGCAGAAATCATCAAGGACCTCATCGTCAGTAGTGAAACAGACAGCACGCAAGATAGATTCGCGAACACCAGATAGCGAGCGTTTTTTCGGGTCAAGTGCCATGGCATTGGAGAGTATCTCAAAAGTGTCTTGAGACATATTGTGGAAGATGTCAAAGAGAGACTGGCGGTCGCGAGTATAGTCGGCGAAGAAAATATCAGACTCGGTTGGGGTAACGAAGGGGTTCCTCGCAAACAAGATATTCAAAAGGCAAATTCCAACAGACCAGATGTCGGCTTGTTCAGTCGAATAACCACTTGGAGTGGGTTCGTATTGTTCTGGGGCCATGTAACGGTCACTTCCAACGCATGCCTCGTAGGACCAAGGGCTACTGGTGGCCAAGCCGAAATCTCCAAGTTTCATCGAGCCGTCGTGAGTGAGAAAGATGTTCTCGGGCTTGATGTCTCGATGATATAGGCCTTTCGAATGCATATACTCGACAGAGCTAACAAGCTGCAACATCAATGCGCGGACATGCTCGGTTTCCAAAGGGCCGCGATTGTTCCTAATGGCTTCATACAGATCTCCCATCGAGCAATATTCAAGAACCAAGAATATATGGGATTCCGTTTCAAAAGAGTGGAGGAGGTTAACGATATTTGGGTGGTGTCCCAGGCGGGCATGGCATTCCAACTCTTCGGATCGTTCATCCACGGCTAGAGGGTACGAGTCGCCAGAGGACGTTTTTGTCAAGCACTTGATAGCAACCTGTTCACCGGTCACGGTGTCATCTGCGAGAAACACCATTCCAAACGAGCCATGATTCAATGGTGCCACAGTCCGGAACCGGCTATTGAGGAGCTCCCCTTCGACAAAGTTATCCCGCATGCAATCCATATCTTCCACTGAGAACTGGCAATCCATGACGAAGCGGGAGTGGTGAGGGGTCTGGCGAGGAGTTGAAGGCTAACGAAAAGGGCAAAAAAAAAGAGCAAAAACGAGCAAAAAATAGAAGATATATATATATAGACAAGTGGGATAGATGTGCAAGGATAAAAAATAAATATGGGATCCCCTTCACCGGATGGGAGAAAAAGGAATACCCGGCGAGACCAAAAGGCGAAGGAGATGAGAAGAGCAAGAACACCGTAACTTCGGATCAGGGGCTCATATAAGCAAGATGATCAAGGTCGATATATGAATACAAAAGAAATGTTGTCGTCCGGGACTTGGTGGTCGGTACGGGACCGCCGCAAAACGTAAAGAGAGTAGGAAATGGGTAAAGACCGTTATGATTGCATCTGGGAAGTCTTGATGGCTGGACTGGATCCTCGAAAAAAGAAGATAAAAAGAAAGAGAGTGAGCGGAATCGACAGTCGAGGGTCGATTAGTTGAACGAAAACAGGTATGGCGAAACGTCAAAAATAGGTAATAAGGGGAGAGTTGGGATTAAATCGCTGCGTTAAAAGGTCGTGATGGGGAAATGAAATCAAAAGAATTAGAGAGATTTATTATTGGCGATAGGGGGAACCTCGAACACCTGGCTGGAAGGTTCGTCGGAGAATGGAGGTTGTTGCTGAACCAATGGCTCTATATGGAAGGGGGGAGGAGGACACTGGTTCAGACAGCAATAACAGAAGACGATGAGTCACGGATCCAGAGGGCGACACAGGCAAGGTTGGCCTAAGCTTCAGACAGAAACGGAGATCCACACGTCAAGGTAGGCTCAGAGCGGGTTTAATGTCCAAAGGGCCTGCGTAGCAAACCGTCACTGACGACTCGAAGGTCTGTTATCGATGCACTTGTCGAACAGATGACATCTGAGGGTGGATTGCCGGCTCGATAACTGTGATCACGACACGGGATGGCGGTTTGATATGGCGGAGTCTGGGGCACGAAACGGGGTCCCTCTATTTGTTCTGAAAACTCAACCAACTGATAGCAAAAGGAGAAATGAGACGCTTGCTAATAAACAGGCGGTTGGCTGAAGACCGGGAGAAAAGGCTGCTTTGTTGTTCTTGATGGAAGCTAGCGATGGTGGTGAAAGTCGTTTGGAACTAGGGAGGCGACGACGAGGACGGAAGCACTGCAACGAAACGGATCGAGAGAGCAGTTCAACCTGTAACGGTTATATGAGGTAATTCGTTCTCTTGAAACTAATGCACTCTCATTCCGGACTTGAGATGGCTCGTGGCGGGCTGGGGTTGGATGGGATGGATGACGAGGCGAAGTCGAGGTAGTAGGTAGAGGAGATGACGAAGAGAGAGAGAGAGAGGACGAGAGAGGAAGATGGAGAGAGGGTTAGAGGTCGGGAGGCGATGGACGAAGAAAGATGGAAGACGGAAGACGAAGATGAGAGGAAAAGAAGAAGGTGAAGGAAAGAAGACGAAGAGGAGGAGAAGAAGAAGGAGGGACAGAAAAGGGAACGGTGATGTGATGGCTGAGCGAGATGATGATGACTGGCGATGAAGATCCGGGGGAAGGAGGAAGAACGGCAAAGACTATGGCGGTCCTTGGGGCGGTGAAGGGGGGCT
>LDEV01002401.1:1003-15172 GCA_001014755.1 Blastomyces silverae
AATCCATTTTATCTACCCCATTTCCCACCCACCCATCGCTAAACACTTTAAAACTATCGAGCTCTATATAACTAACTATATAGCATAGCATAGCATAGCATAGCTACAAGAGGGAAAAAATAAAAAAATATCAGCGGTCCGTCCGGAAAACGCCAGGGGTTTAGACGGACGGATAGCGGAGCAGAGTAGAGTTATTTATTAGAGCTCTTTCTGTCTTATTTTGTATTTGTAACCTATTCACCCAAACCCAAAAGAAGAATGAAAACCAAAGAAAAAAAATCAAAAATAAAGGATGGCTAGTAGCTACGCAGCGTATGCTCTCTAGGCCAGCTTTTGATCTTTTGATCTTTTGGTCTTTTGAATTGTAAGTTACATAGGGACTCCCAGCCTACCTAGCCAGCCCCACTGCTTATTATTATTGTAATCCGAGTTGAGCGGAGGGTTGGTTAGTTACTATTTCCCACTGTGTTATAAAATAACCAACTATTACATGGACACTGCGAAAACAATCTTTTTGATCGAACCAATACCAATTATTATATGTATATAAAAAAAAAAACCGAACCAACGCTAGCTATAAGACTCCCCCTCCCCCCTCCACCTGGTCCCGCACCCCCCCCACAAAAAGAAACCCCAGGACCAAGGACATGCTATGTTATGCTATTGTCACGCTTGCCATTTCCATTTCCATTGCTCATGCGATGCGATGCGATGCGATGCGATGCGACGCTATCACTCGTGTCAGACAGAAAAGAAAAGAAAAAAGAGAGCAAAAAAAATATATAGGGCAATTACAGAAAGGAGGTCATGAACGACTAGAAAGGGCGGAGATATAGATAATCCAAAGTCGCGAAAATCTTTAAAAAAACAATATAAAGTAGGGAGTAGGGCTAAAAGGAAGAAGAGAAAAAAAAGTAAAAGACAAAAAAAGCGGTATGGGGGTATAGTGCATAGATTTAAGTAGGCAGGTGGGTAAAATTCAGTTCGGATCAGTTCAATTCAATTCAATTCATCAACGCCGTGAGTGGTGCTGTGTCGTTTGTCGAGGTGGTGTTGTCAGAAGTGTAGCGTATGTCATAAGTGTAGCGTATGTCTTGGGGGAGTAATTTCTGTTCTCGTCGGGGGTGCTTTTGGACCTTCGTTTTCTGTTTTCTTATGTTGGTTTTGTAAAACAGAAATGGAGGGGAGTTAGGGTATGAATTATGAATGGAATGGTGATACCGTTATGTTTTATCTTCGTGGCATGACTGAGATCAACAATTCGTTTGTTTTGGAACGGGGTGGTCTCGTCTTTTTTTTGGCCTTCCGTTTGTGATATGTGCTATTGTTGTCTGCGGATAGATCTTTTCGTTTGTGATAAATGGTGAAACGCCAACGGGTACGCCGTTGGGGAACGGGCCTCCTTCCCCGCCGGATCGGAGAGGAAGATAAATGAAACCGTCGTTGGCGGACGGGCCTTGAACGAGCATTGGGGTAACGTAACGCAAAATGGCTGATAAGGTCCATTCTTGGCTATGCTTCACAAAGGCCATTGTATCGGTGTATCATCAAATGGTCTGGTCTGGCCGTCCGTTCGGCGCCCTGATATAAATAGCCAGGTTTGCCCAATAAGCTGGTTCTCCGTAGCCCCTCCGCACACCGTGGTTGCACGCGTGTATCCGTCCAAACGGTGCACACCCACCACCCACCCACACAAAGCAACACAAAATCAAAACCAGAAGTAGGTACCAGAGTAAGATACTCAGCCCTCCAGCGGCACCCCATCCTCCACCCCATCCAACCACCTCTCTACCCCAGAAACCAGCTTCTCCCTCGACCGCTCCTGCTCCACCTCCAACCGACTCGCTCCCCTCGCACTCCGCCCCAACTCCAACAGCTCATCATAATCATCGCCACCATCGAGGCCTAGCGGGTTCGGTTTGGAGACATCGCGCACACCAACACCACCTCGGCCTCCCGTGGATCCCAGGCGCCCGTCCAGTTCTGCTTGTAGAGTCGCGATGTTGAATTGGGTGACTGGGGTGCTCGATCTGGGCGGGCTGTTGCGGAGGAAGGTTTTAAGAAATCTGCTTTCTTTTGTGGAAGGGTTGTGGAGGAGTAAGCTCGGCTGGATGTTTGGGGGGAGGAGGGGGGAGGAGGAGCGGGTTTGGTTTTGGGGTTGGTTGGGAATTTCGCTGGTGCTGGTGTTGTAGATATTGTTGTTGTGGATTTTATCGAGATGGTGCGGGGGTAAGGTGGGAATATGTAATATCGGCTGCGTGGGTGGTGGAATGGCACTCTGTCGTTGTAGACTGGTCTCAGCGCTGGGTTTGATTCCATTGCCGTTTGGGATATTCTGTTGTACATTGCCTCCATCGACATGTCCTGGTGATGGAGGATGCGGTGGCGACCGGGGAAGAGGGGAAGGAGGCGGTCTTTTTGAACTGGCGAGTAGCCGTTTTATTCGCCGGACGTATTCTGCTGGCTTCAGATTTATTGAAACTAGCGATGTCGATGTTGGTGGGGAGAGCGGATTCGAGAGTCGCGGGGCGGTGGTTGAACCCGGCCATGGGGGCGTGGAGGAGGAAGAATAGGGAGGCGGCGAGAAGGGGGACTGTGAACGGCTCGTATCTCTGGATTTGGATAGCTTTCCTAGGAGGGCGAGGACGGACATCTTGCGGCCCTTCTTGGTGTCCTTATCCATGTCCTGTCCATTTCGATTCTTCTCCTTGGTCCCGTTCTCCCTGCTTGGTTTCAAAGAAGAGTACGCAGCATAGCGCGGGGGTGTTGTTGGTGAGTTTGCTGGTGAGTTTTCCATGGTCGATGCCTAGCCTAGCCTACCCTACCTTGAACCCTATGCAGGTATGCGTGTTCTTCTTCCGATTATTGTATTGTTTTGTCTTGGTTATTTTCCCGTCTTCCCAAGGATGAGTGTCGTGTGAGAAGGGTGAGGGCAAAAATAAGAAAGAGCAGGAGGGCAAAGAGGGGAATGTTTGTTTTCAGGATTGGGTAGTCTTAGCTGCTCAGCGCGGCAGCATGTAGTCGCAACACAAGAATATGCGGCATCAACTTCGTGCAGGCGTCGAGAGGCTCAAAAAGGGCATGGTCATCGCACGGAGAACGAACGGCTGGCGGGTTATTGGCTGGGTTTTTGTTTTTAGTTTTAGTTTTGGTTTGGGTTCGGGTTTGGGGATCGCGTCCTGCTGGCAAATCACAAAAATGGGGAGCAAGTAACACATGCACTGGGCTGCTCGTTCTTCTCGTTCTCGCTCCGGCTACGGATTAGTTACAGGTTGCTGTGATTGCTGTGATCGCTGTGGTGCATGTCCTTGGGCCAAGCTGCATGAGGCTGTGGTTTGGGGCTTGAGGTTTGGCAGCGGGGGAAGCTGCGTGAAACAATCGGGGCGACTCTCCCTCACACTCCTAGGAAGCCTGAAGAAATGTTAATTCATTAATTCATACCGAGTTCTTTCTTTTCACGTGAAATATGTCGTTGAGTAATGTGGAAAAGAAAAGAAAAAAAGAAGAAGAAGAAAAAAGAAGAGAAGCACAACAAGGGGCAGCAAGACATTGAGGCCAAAGTTTTCCGCCCAGCCCATGGTCCAGCGCGAAGTCAATTGATCGACGCCAGGTCTTGCTTGAGAGTCTAGCGCTGCAGCGATTCAGTCCACTCGGCATCCCTTGAGCCAACCAGAGGCAACATTTTGGCTGGCAAGACTTTTTGACTGTTGAGACCAAGGCGATCTGGGGCAGAATGGGAGCTTATCCCTGGTCGTTGCGGCGTTGTCAGATGATTGCTTGCTGCGTTAGGGGCGGGTTAGCGTCGTTCTACCGCCAATAACGATATCCAAACAGTTGTTCCAGTGCATCTCCTCGAAAGACTCCTTCTGGGGATGGATTATTTACCTCAACCCCCCATGATCCCCATCATTCCCATCACTTCTGGGCTTTCATCCCCATCCCCAACTCCATCCCCATCCAGGCCTGTGCAACCGTACCGAGGTAGTGCTTTTTGGCTTCTCAGCCGCATGGGTCACGTGACAAGGATGCTGACTAAACCAATCGAGGCCGTGCCAAGCTTTTCCGCTCCAACTTATCCGCTGCCTCCTATTTCCGCCCTTCAAGGCTTATTCATATATTGGGGACCAACAGCGTTCTCACCATATCTCGGGCCTTTCTGGGGGGCCCCTCCTGGCCCTCAATGATCTATCCTACCCATAGCCTTGGGATCATCCAGGCGTGCAGTTATAACTTATACTCCGCTTGTCTCTAGCAGGCAATGCGGAACTCCACCAGATCTATAAATACTCCTATATCGGTACCTGTAAGGCTTTTATATCTCCGCAGGCCTGGACGGGGAAGAAGCTCAACCGGCTGAACAGTGAATGAGAGAATGTCAACTGGAAGTCATCAAACAGATATGCACTATGAACCCATAGACGGTGTTAATTGATCAGGGAAAGACACTCCTAGCTCTACAGATAGAGTTGAGTTCTCCAGAGAACGTGCGGGGGCATCTGTCTACTAATTACTAATAATATTTTAGCACGGAAGCCCATGCTTACCCAACTTCATGTGAGATTACCAATCATCTCATGTAATTAACTATAATAACTACTTCCTTCCAATGAACCCCTCCAGCCCGGCCGAAGTTAAGTCCGACACACAGCGGGCAAGAAGTCATGGAACATGAAGCCCCCAAGTACGGGCTACAGGCTAACGTAGCGTCCAAAAGATGTCGCTCGCCTCTGGAAAGCATGCTCATTCGCAGAAAATTCGCCGACGCTCTAGAAGCTGGATGAAAAGCAGTGTCCGAGGAGCGCGAGAAGCCCCTCGAGTGGACATATAATATGCCATCAGTCCCCGTGAAAAGCGGTGCATCTTCAAAAAATATTTACCATCGCACCAGCAACACTTGAAATATATTCATTATCTCATTTGCAAATCCTAATCATGCCGACATTCGTGATCACCGGTGCGAATCGTGGAATTGGGGTACAGTATCCTACATCTACCGAGACATCTAAATCCGAATATATATTACGCTCTCAACTGTTCGATACAAGAATTAAGCTTTCACTGACACTACGACACTGTAGTTTGAATTCCTACGCCAACTATCCGCAACCCCCGAAAGTCTAGTCATCGGCCTTGTGCGCAACAAAGCCGCAGCAGATGAGAAGGTTACAAAGGAGCTACCGGGAAGAAACATCCGTATAATCCAAGCTGATTTGACAGACTATGACTCCCTGAAAGTTTGTCAACGCTATACCCCCCGGGCGCATGTATGAGCACTCGCCCTTTTCTTGTGCTAACGAACTTTCAATCTTTTTTATTTTCTACAAACAGCAAGCAGCCGACGCAGTAGGGCAGTTGAGCAACGGTGTCGATATGTTGATTGCAAACGCAACTCTGCATTCCGAATGGTCGAGCTTTCACGGCCTGGATGTCCTGTGCGGTTTTCTTGCCCCTTCCACAACGCCGACAGTTTGCCCAATTTATATACCTCCCTCGACCGTACAATACAAAAGTAGCATGCTAGGCTTCTACCATACTTAACCGACTAACCCATACCCACAGCACAAAGGAACCCGAACGCCTCGGAACCGAACTCCTAGAAAACTTCACCGTCAACGTCATCGGCAACATCCACCTGCTTTCTCTCTTCGTACCCCTCGTGCGCAAGGGTGTGACGAAGAAGGTAATCACCCTCACATCCGGCGGTGCGGATAGTGAATTCATCTCGCGCTATGAGGTCACGACACAGATGCCCTATGCAGTGTCCAAGGCGGCGATGAATGCCGCTACGGCGAAATTTAGCGCGCAGTATCGGAAGGAGGGGATTTTGTTCATGTCCATTTCTCCGGGGGTGGTGGATACGGGGGGGTTGGCGAAAGGTAAGCAAATGAAAATTACAAATGAATCAGGCTTTCTCCCTGGCTTGCCCCTAGCGCAACAATTACCTCCAATTGTTATAAAAAATAAATAATGTATTTAACTAACCCGGTTTCACAAAAACTTACATATAGCAACACCCGAACAACTCGCCGGGCTGGGTGATATGCTCCAGAAGTTCACCTTATATGACCCCAGTTTCAAGGGGCCGATGCCCATTGAGAAGTCTGTTGGTGCTATGTTGGGGGTTATTGAGCGGGCGAATGTCAATAATGGGCATGCGGGGGCGTTTGTGTCGCATCATGGGAACAAGCATTGGCTTTAAAAGGCAATGGTCGTTTTATGCACAGGTGTACTTTGTACCGTGCGTGGTTCACGGTGGATAGATAGCACATTTTTGTCCATTGATTTTCCTACCAAAGAGTAATTGGTTATCAAGGATGATTGAATGAAAATAATGATTTAGAGAGAAAAGAAAGAATGTTTCATTTATATGATTGCCAAGCGCAAGTCTCTAATGAAGAATATAGGAAGGTAGGTAGATATTAATTAATTAACTAATGTCGTCATTCATATCCCTGATTTCCAGACAGAGGATTATTATTGTCTGGGCCAAGCGCATCATCTCCCGTTGTAATGCCACACCACAAATAAAAACGAAAACACCTGCGACTAGGAATGGATAGAAAATGCAGAAAAAAACGAGAAGGGGCTTTTCCGGAAAAATAGAGAACATAAACAAACGCATAGGAAAAACGTACGCCAGTCATAATTTTCATGCCAAGGTCAGGGAAAACGGGTGAGTCCATGGGGGGTCCAAGGCGAAGAAGCAAAACCTACATGGTCTTTGAAGAGAAATATCTATAACCAGCCCACTCAGCTCAGTACGTAAACTTGAAACTAGGATGGTGGTCTCCAAGATTATTAACTTCATCCTCGGGAAGCTGCAGGAGATGATCGCGGTGCCCCTGTGCGCGCAGCCGGTTTTCACGATGCAAGTACAGTAAGAACACAATGCACGTAAGCGCGCATAACCAGATCAACCCGAGGCTCGCCCCGTACCCCGTCGGGTACCGTGGCGCCTCAGACGGGAAGAAGAGGTTACTCGCGATAATGCCACCGGAGTTCCCGATCCCGATCTGCATCGCTGATGATATCCCACGTTTATAATGTCCGCCCATGTTGTTACTTAGCCACGTGATGGTGATGGGATGCGACATGAAGGAACCGGCTGAGATGGTGAAGACGGCGAAGTAGCGCACGCCCACGGATACGTATTGCTGGCAAAGGAGGATTGTATATCCGACGGATGCGATTAGGCATCCGATAATGGTGAATGTGAAGCGGTGCCGTATCCGGTCTGAAATTACTGCAGTGATCATGGCTGAGCAGGCGCCGCAGGCGAATATTGGGACGGCCATGAGTTGCGCGTTTAGCGCGGTCCAGCCTAGATCATGGAGGATGGTGGGAGTGAAGAAGCTGACTGCATATCCACTGTTGACAATGCCAATGTACATTATAATTCTGCAAGGGTGAAGGAAAATGGTGTCAGTAAAAATATAGAGGTCTGTGGCGATCGATAGAATCAAGGATGGGGTACTAGGTCTTACCCCAAGTAGATTTTCACGTCCGTGAAGGCGCGTTTCATGGCTGGTTTGTCCAGCCGATCCATTCTCGAATTTTCGGTCTCCGTTGCTAATCGATGTATGAGGATCTTCCTTTCGTCCTCTGTAAGGAATTTTGCGGTTTCAGGCCAATCTGGAATGAAAAATTTGGAGACTGCGGCGGCGACCACTGTCGCAGCGCCTTCTAGGATAAATATCCAGCGCCAGCCACTATAACCACACATGCCATCCATTCCGGCAATGAAATATGCCAAAATCTACCAAATTTATAAGCTCTTGGTCGTTTATATAGCATTAGGAATGTCTTACACCACTCATTGAACCCGCCATGATGCTGCAGGCGATGTAAAAATTGACCCTTGTCTGAAGTTCATGTCGTTTGTAGTACATGGAGATAAGATATACGCAACCTATGCATGTCAGATAATAAGCGGACAGAAAAATCAGTCAAGGTTCATGGACGCTCACCTGGGAAGAATCCTGCTTCGAAAATCCCGAGAAAGATGCGGCAAGTTAACAGCCCAGCGAAACTATCGGTGAGCCCTTGGAAAACTGTGACCAGTCCTACATAATCATTTAAGTAATTGGACTAAGAGGACAGCGGCGTGGGAGGCCACTCACCCCATCCTATCATAACACCGCTCAGCCAGGTTGAAGGGGCAACTTTCTTAAGAATGATATTGCTCGGAACTTCGAAAAACATGTATGGAATAAAAAAAATGAACAAGGCAATGTTGAAATCATGTCCACTCATGCCGAGATCTCTCTCTAGGCCTTGAAGGCGAGCGTTACCAATGTTGATGCGATCCAGGAACCCTAGACACATGAGAAAAGAGAGGATTGGAACGACATGGAGATCGCATTTCCAGACAACTTTTTTCTCAGCTTCTGTATCTAAATATTCGATAGACTGTGTTTCTGTCGCGATAGGAGTATCCGGTGCTTCCTTCGTTGAGTCGGTCATCGTCTATGTTGGCTGACTGGATAGCGGATATGAAGCAGTAAGAGATAAAAAACAATGATTTTTTTTAATCACCCACGAGTAATGCGCACATGGGGCAAAAGGGCGTGAATATGTCGAATATTGCAGAAGGTTTGGGAAATTGCATAGGGATTAACCGCAAGATATATACCAGGCGGTTTTAAGTCTAAGAGAAACTGAGTCAGTACGTGGCAGTTCGTGGTCACCGGCTACAACAACAATGAGATCTAGAATGACAGCACTATGGATAATTTCCGATATGCATTTATAGTAGCATCAAGGTCACTGAAGGGCGTCAATGAATGCACATAGCGGGGATGGGCCTCCGGGCTGCATAAACCTGGGAAACGAACGAGCAAGAAAATTTTAAGACCGGTGGTGTATAGGCGAAAAAAAGGGTATCTAACTCGCATTCTCTGTGTGCATAATATAAAGCAAGATCCTTGTTCCACCTTGATTGTAGGGTTAAGCGGTCTGGGAACGGCAATTCCCGGAATACAGAGCATTAACAGAGCATGAGTTTGACTTGCACAGCGGGATACCGATGGTTGGCAGTTCATGGCGTGGTTGACATAGTGTACTTGAAATGTAGAGTCAAGAAACAACTATTGGGACTAAAAATGGTAATATAGCTGGAAAATTGTAACGCATTATCGTGCCCGTACATCAGAGTGCGTCACGTCACATTCGACTCTAGATAAACCTGCAAGGAGGTCAATCATCAGCATATTTGGTGGTTAGGTATTTTCGTGAACCTAATGAGCAGGCCATGGCGTTAGCCTCGCCTGGGCGAGATGGAGATCATCCGAGTTGGCGTCCAGCCACCATCCAAGTGAGTGGATCTCGAATAGAAAATGGAGCAATTTGGTGCACGGCAACCCATGTAAAATAAAGGCATAAAGGAAAGAGGAAAAAGCAAAAGCAGAAGAAGAAACGGAAGAAACAAAAATATCAGATACGCGGAGCAAAGCAGCCAACGCAAGGATTCGGCTGAACTGAGTCATGCATGCCACCTTTGTTTGGTTTCCTACTACATATTGAAAATGTGTAGTTCGAGATCATGCTGACCCATTAGGGTTATTAATCGGTAACTCTTTGGCAGTTGCAGTTCACGAAGACTGGCTGCTTATCGTTACTCCAGGAGGATGCCCTGCTTGGCTGCTTGAATTAAGGTGGCTCCAGACCGTTGCGCAACAATTTGTGTGGTGCGGAGAATTTAGGCAGTTAGCCGGCTGTAGACCTGCCGCATTTTAAATATGGAGTTGCCTTATATAGGTCGATCAACTAGAAAGAATATTCGGAAATGATTGGAGGTCTTTCTCGTCTGTCCGTTATGGCCCACGGCAGGTTCGGGTTACGCGCATTTCTTTTCCCCCCTAGAAAAGAAAAGACAATGTTCTGGAAAGCGTATCAACCTCAGCCTCCAGAAGTCATCTTTGCCCATGGAGTAGAGGACAACCTAATTTTGTTACACCAGGGAGACGGCTCCAAATATCGCGGCGCAAACCCTCGGTGTGACAAGATATTGGAGCATGCCAGCCAAACCACAAAGGTTGAAGCCTGGCATACCAGGACTCACATATGAAAATTCGAGAACAAAGAAACAAATAGAGGGCAATGCGGGATATAATATGTAGGCTCCATGGTTGCAGTTGGATCTACAAACTTGGTCATCTCTGCATTGTATGAGCCGTGGATGAAGATGTTGTTCAAAGAAACATAGCAAATAGTTACGGAGACTTGGTTGGCGTTGAATTAGGCTCATCAGTAGTGGCTTGGCACGGGGTCCGGAAAAGCTATTCAGCCGGAGCTTGGTCGGAACGAACAGCTATGTCACACCAAGGTCTGCATCTCTGCATAGACATTGCATGATTTCCTCGAGGATGAGATGGTTTTCAGCTGCTCTGGTTTTCAGCTGAGCCATGATTGAACTCATCACGTTGCACATGCGTACGTTTTCTCAACGGTTTCAGCCGCTGGCATCTAGATTTATGGAGAAAGTGGCACAGACACTATATTATTGCACAACCTCGACCGTTTCTAGAACGGCGGCTAGCATGATAGGTTCAGAACAGCGAACCGGGCGTGAGAGGAAGGTTGCATTCATCAATTGTTCTTGAACATGTCGACTGCTGCTCCCCCAGCCAGCTGGAATATTCCCGGGATGTTTCAAACGGATAACGGCATGCCTGCCAACAGATTGGCCTCGACGAGACGATAACATGGAATTATTTCTTCCGGGGCCAATATTTATATAAATTTATATATCAAAACACATCTCTCCCTTTCTCGCTTGAGGTCTAACGCTCTGGCTGGCGGAGATCAAGCCTTTTGATAATTTTGCCGCTCCAAGTTAGGCCCGCCTTGGCCCGCCATATTAGCCCGCTTCTAAGCTTCACACCAGTCCCCGCAAACCGCCAGACATCCACTATCAGCCGGAACTACAAAATAATGCTTAAGCGAGACCAATCATGTGCATGCGGAAATAATCATCGCATATCCTATTTGCGGTAGTTGTTCCTCCACTGGGTCGAATGCCATCAGAGAGCCGCCATCGTTATCCACTGTTAGATTCGGTGATTCGGTGAATCTTCGAGGCAGCCCTTGGGAACTCCGGTCAGAGGGGACGGACGGGAATCTCCCGCACTCCTCCAGTTTTTGCGCCCTGCTAAAGGATGCGATGTTTTTACGTTAGAGCAGATGGGTTGGGAAATATCAACTGAATGATTCCTACCTAGGCACATTCAGCTGGAAACCTGAATGCCTATTTTCCCCAATGTTTCTATCTTTTGTTTCTATCTTATTTCTTTCCTGCCTTCTTTCTTCTTTCCTCTTTATTTTAACTCGATTTTGAAACTTCTCCAGAGTCGGAAAGTATTATTGCTGCAATGTTCCCTTGAGCCGGTATCCACTGTGGGTTAAAATCAGAGAATCATCTACGTTAAAGCTACGGGACCCAGCACCACAGCGGAATTCACGCAGCGGGCAGAGCGTCCGTCCTGACATTTGTGTGGAAATTTTTGTTCATTCAGCTGCTGTGCATCGAAACTCGCCCAGCGGAGACTAAATATTTCAAAAAGGAAACAATGGATTGATGACTGCCTTGAGACAGGAAAGACAGGGAAATCTAGACGAGAGCAGGCTAAAGCATCTATCAGCACAGTACTCCGTAATCCGTATGCAGGCATCTTTTCTGGCTCTTCCCTGTGCAGAGTAGCCTATTCATAAGATGCATGGAAAGGGATCAGCCAAACCTAGGCCTCGGATTCCTAGATAGTAGCTATGTAGCTGTGCATTAACTCCTCCCATAACTCCGTGCAAGGACTAGGAATTGCGACGTCGTTCCCTGCCACACACGAAACATAACACCCAGCTCATGAATAAAGGGTGCATGAGGCCAAATTTCGCCAGCCCTGTTTACTGTGCTAACAAGGTGAGATAGGAAACAGTCCGAGCCAGTCACGTGATCGCCGCAACAATTCCGCTGTCCGCGTCCGAGCGCGGAAATACCCTCGCCCAGCCGAATATAGCCGTGCGGGGGAGATCTCCGCCGCATATCTTGGTAACGCGCGTTACCCCGCAAAACAGAGGCTGCTGCCCACACAATGGGGGTGGTGTACCGTCTGATACGTATCCAATACCCGCGCCCTGTCTTGATCTAGCTGCTTGTGGACAGCGTCTGGTGCGGAATCTACGGCGCACGCAGCATCACAGCCAGTCGCAGCCGCAGTCGTGTTGAAGGAAAATGCTGTCTCGGTCGGTGGTAGGGCAGGTTGGCAGCTGGATTTGCCGGTTGCCCTGTGCCCGGGTGTGCGTATATATACTACACTGCAACCCTCGCAGCCAGGATGATTCTATGATGCTTCCTGCTGTTCTATACGAACCGGTCTGCCTCTTTTGCCTTTTGTACGGTGTCATCCACAGCACATTTTACGAACCCAAGATTCGGGAGGCGTCCTCCTCTATACAGCCCATAAAACATTTGCAGCGCCGTGTTCAGATGACGGCTGCGGCCTGAATATCTGCTGTTTCCCCGTTTCGCGTTGTGCCTACCACTCGCCCTAACGCCTTCATCATGGGTTTCCAATCCATTGCGGTGGCTGTGATTGCAGTCGCGTTCTTTCTGATCAGGTACCTGAACGGTACCGATGTCCCCAAGATAAAGAATCTTACCGAGATACCGGGAGTTCCGATATTTGGAAACCTCATTCAGCTCGGGGAGGAGCATGCCAAAGTAGCGGCAGGCTGGGTGAAGAAATACGGAGCGGTCTTCCAGGTTCGGTTGGGGAACAAGGTGCGTCAAATAAACCAACTATTTCGATTGTCAAGGAGAAGTGCTTTGTACGGGTATTGATATTATATAAATTATATTTTTTGAGCTATAGAGAATCATCTTTGCCAATACCTTCGACTCCGTCAAACACTTCTGGATCACCCACCAATCCGCGCTGATCTCCCGCCCAACTCTCCATACCTTCCACACCGTGGTATCCAGCTCCCAGGGCTTCACCATCGGCACATCTCCATGGGATGAGTCATGCAAGAGACGTCGCAAGGCTGCCGCCACTGCTCTCAACCGTCCCGCCGTCCAATCTTACATGCCAATCATTGACCTGGAATCCAACGTCGGTATCAAGGAGCTGCTCCAGGACAGCAAGAATGGGCAGATAGACGTCGATCCCAACCCCTACTTCCAGCGATTTGCGCTGAATACGAGTCTGACTCTGAATTACGGAATTCGCATTGATGGAAGCATCGATAACGAGCTTCTGAAGGAGATCTGCCATGTTGAGCGAATTGTTAGCAACTTCAGGAGTACGAGCAATAACTGGCAGGACTATATTCCCATGCTTCGATTATGGCCAAGCCGTAACTCCGAGGCTAAGGAGTTCCGCCAACGAAGAGATAATTACTTGACTCTCCTCCTTAATATGTTGAGAGAGAGGATAAAGAACGGCACAGATAAACCATGTATCACTGGAAATATTCTGAAGGACCCCGAGGCAAAACTAAATGAAGGTAAGCTAGAAAGGAAAAGTCATTTACCATGATTTTGAAATTTCTTTTTCTCTTTTATCCCCTTTTTATTTTATTTTTTTTTACATGGATCATAAAGAATTACTATCTAACATAAAATAAAATTATAGCTGAAATCAAATCCATCTGCCTAACCATGGTCTCTGCGGGTCTCGACACCGTCCCCGGAAACATAATCATGGGCATCGCTTACCTTGCCTCTGAGCATGGCCAAGAAATCCAAGCCCGTGCCTATAATGAAATCATGAAGGTATATCCAGACGGAGACGCCTGGGAAAAATGCCTCGTCGAAGAAAAGGTTCCCTACATCACCGCCTTGGTCAAAGAAATCCTCCGTTTCTACACCGTCATCCCCATCTGCCTCCCCCGCGTTAGCATTAAGGATATCCCCTATGAGGGCGCAGTTATCCCAGCTGGTACTACATTCTTCATGGTATGCATTCCCGTGTTCTCCCACACCTGATTCCCCTCCCCCTTTCACACATCCCGATTCTCCAACCTCCAACGCCCAAACCAAAAATAATAAAAAGAAAAAAAAAAACTAACACCCCATTCCCCCCCTTCCAGAACGCCTACGCCGCCGACTACGACTCCACCCACTTCAAAAACCCCCACCTCTTCGAACCAGAACGCTACCTAAACACCACCGAC